>ML685783.1:23876364-23897312 GCA_007922175.1 Pelusios castaneus
TCTTTCTTTCTTTCTTTCTTTCTTTCTTTCTTTCTTTCTTTCTTTCTAATTTGTGCATATTCTACCACCTAGCGATGCAGATGAATGAGAAGCCATTGAATAAAGATGGATGACTCACCAGAAATGCCTGTAAACTTGTAATGTAACTGCCAACCAAGAGAAGAGCAGTGAGAAGCGTGACATGCTTTATCATTTGCAAAAAGATCCATTTTACTTTAAATTTTAGGAATGATTTCTTTATAGTTTGTTTTAATGGTTCAATGAATTCAAAATTTAAACATAGGAAAGTGGTAACCGATATTTTCCATTGTTTTATTTCCTAGCACCATAACCAATGAGGCAAATAATCCATGGCTAGTAAGCTGTCAATATAAAGAACTGAAATGTGTACAGAGCTTACTATAGCATGAATAATAGAGTCCTTTCCTAAGGCCTTGAAAGCTTGACACATATAATATTTTTCATCAAGAACACATGGTATGATTCTTTTAGACTCAACCTGTTTAACAGTAAATACTATTTTTATGGCTTCCTTCAGAAAAAGTCATATGTCACTTAAGCTATTGAGAACCTATGGGGATACCGTACAAGTGACCTGCATAAGTACTAACTTTGTGTGCAATTCCACCACCATTTTTCAAGGAAGCTCAGACCCAGGGCATTCAGTTTCCTCCAAATAAAACCAGAGTGGGTCCAAAAGAGACATTCATCCATCAGTCAACACACACACATCTCATCTTGCATGTGAACATCAAAGATCCCTCTCCTAGTAAATGTCAAGAACAAAATATTCATCAAATGCTTACAGAATTATTGACAGAAACTTGGAGAAATGAGCATGTGAATGAGGACCTCTCAGGAGCTGTAGTAAATGGTCCCCAAAATTTTAAAGTCATGCCTCCCTTACCACTAAAGTGATCTGCCCATGACCCCTCCACCCCACGCAGTGGAAGGGACGATTTGGAGATGGGGCCAGGAGTGGGATTGTGATTGGGGCAGAGCTGGGACTGGGAACAGGCCTGCGGGCAAGAGCCAGGGGCTGACGTCAGGGGTACGGTTGGGCATGGGACCATTGACTGGGAGCTGAGGGCAGGGCTGTACTGTGGTTGGAGCCAGGGGTGGGACTGGGACCAGGGGCAGAGTGCTCTCTGCATGCCTGCTGTGGAGGCTGGCCCAGGTACCATCATGGCCCCTGGACATTACTCCATGCCTCCTTAGGGGGGCATGCTCCATAGTTTGGGGATCCCTGAACTAGAGATACCACTAAACCAAAATGAGGATGCAGATACCCCTAGCATTTTCTGTGTTGAAAATACAGATCCAAATATTGCATCTGAATTCTCATGCTAATAAGATACAATTTACTTTTCCTTCAGCCCCCCCCAAAATAAAAGGCTTTAAAAAAAAAAAAAAAAAAAGTAAGATACACTGAAGTCTTTAAGGAAAAATAGAGAGGGGGTGAGGGGTGGGGAAACATTGAATCACAGAAATCATGCCTGCCAGATACAGAGATAGCATGTTGTTTTCCCTTGGCAGAATTTCATTTTGCTGCTGTGGAGCACATAAACAGATTTTCTGCACGCCATCATCCAGGCCAGTAGGTGTAAGGATGATGGAAAAGGAATACTGGTTAAAGTAGTAGTGGACTCCTGTGATTTACTCCTCACTCTGTGACCTCAGGAATGCCACTTGTCTTTGCCTCAAATCACCCAACTGTTAAATGGGTATAAATGGGTATAATGGTACTTCTCTATCCAACAGGGGGTTGCTAGACTTGGTCTGCAATGAGCTTTAGACTCTTCATCTGGTCTTAAGTTCATGCTAAACTTCTACTTAAGTCAGTGGAACTTAAATACATTTTTAAATGCTTTCCTGAGTAGGGGTCCTAAACCATGCTTAATTTGTAGTAAAAAAGGTGATGGGGCTAAGCAATTTAAAAAAAAAAAAATCACAACTGCCAGGAGAAGCCTGAGTGTACCGGGCTGTGAATTGCCAACCATAGAGATCCTGGGAGCTCAGCCCTGGCAGAAATTAAATACTAATCCTAGACTCAGATGGTTACTGGAGAAACTGGGGGCAGAGAAATGCTAATAGGGTTTACTCTGTCTGCATTATGGACTAACAATCAGAAGGATGTTAATTCATATGTCCACGCATGCATGCACACACACAGACTTATAATTAATTTGTACTTCGTAAACTTACAAACTGCCAGCAGTTTGGATTTCTTTTCTCTTCAAAAACTGTTGGAAATAAATAGTGCTCCTTGTCTCATCTCACCCTGAATCTCTCATTATTCTGTTTCAGTCTGAAGACTTTATATTTTTTTTCCTTTTCTAGAAATGAGACCTAAAAAGAAAAAATCAGAATTTTTATTAGACCTGCTTACAGAAATAGTCAAGGTAGCAGTGAAAGTGAGCAGAGCTATCTTCATTTTCACGCTCCTGTGTTTCTGTACAGCATGAACATTGTACAACTGCAAAGTTAACTGTTTGATTCAATTATGAAAAGTTTTATTAGCCGAAGAATTCAGCTGCATGTCTCACTCTTGGGACAGTATCATACTTCGGTTCTGATTCCGGTGGGAGACACTATGTTCTAGTACACATTCAGGTCTTAATACTTTTTTTTCCCTGCACTGTACATTTTATTAGTTTATTACTAGTTTCACATTTCAGTCAGCATTTCCATGTCACATCCTGAGAATTGGATATTCTCATTCCCCTGGAGAGAGAGCCTTGCTAAATATTGTCCCATTTCCCCCTCCTCTCTCTCCCCCCGTAACCCTGGCAATCTCTCTCCTGACAGGAAGCACTAGTGAACATGTGAGTTTCTCATTCCCCCGGCCTTTGAATTATTTTTGCAAATGAGGTAGGTGCAGAAGTTGGCAGAGCTTGGGGGAAAAGGGAGAATATTTGGAGATAACTGAATGTTGCTGTAATAATCTTTTGCAAGCCTTTCAATTTCCTGAGAGAGAAACAGTGATGCTAATTTTTTTCTTTTGTACTTTCATCTGTGTATCCTATTTTTGCTTTTAGTAAGTTAATACATATCTGCTACTGATTTTATTTTACATTCCCATGAATAATTGGATTCCAATTTTGGTAAGCAGGAGGTAACCAGGATTAGGAGTAAGATGATAAACATTTAACAAAGGCAGTCATTTTCCAGTGTGTCTTCTGTGTGTATTTATTAAACTAATTATTTTACTTCGTGCCTCCCAGCTTCCTTTCCATTTGGGCTCTGGCTGTTATAATGTTAACTCAGCATTCTTTTAAATTGTGGAAATCTGTTTTATTTTCAGTGACCTAGATAGTGGGCCTTTCAAAGTAGTGCAAAATGCAATGCTGTTTTATATCTGTCACTCGTGAATTTACAGTTTCTCTATTCCTTTTCATCCTCTCAATAAAGTTTATGCGAACAATATTGCAATTTATAATAAGACTAATATTTGTTAATCTCAATTCAAATAGTAGATTTGTACTGCAGCAGATTTCCAAATGCTATTGTTGAATGAGGGAAGGGGATAGCTTGTAATACTTTCATTATTGTGCCAGTCTGTTATTCTTGAATTGTCAATTTTGATTATACACCCTATTTTTTAGTGTTCGATAATAATTGTATTCAAATCACATTAGACTCTCAGTGGCCATGTACATTTTTTGTTTCTTTTTACAAATGTATTTTTGGATAGTTCCAAGCCATGAGCCAGAAGCTGCAACACTTACTCTGGTTGGAAAACCTGATGTTTGGATAAATTACTCATGAGAGTATGAGTTTTTAGTCCTTGACCTGGGGGGTGGGGGTGAGGGGGGCAGTTAGATCTTGAATTGATTAAGGTCAGTGTAAAAGCTCTCACTCATTTAGGTTTAAATTCATTCAGGTGGCTGAGATTCTTGCAGAACTGAAAAAGTCACAAGTCGTTTATTTGACATCAGAAACCGTTCTGAGATACAAGATGCTGTTTCAAGACCGTACGTCTTCATGTATCTAAAATGAATCGCACCTAGGTATTTTAGCCCAATATGTTTTATGCTCCTTTTAAAACCTCACTTGACCAGCACGTACATTTTCTAATCACTGGATCCTTGTAGAATTTGTCTTTACCATGACCATATGTCTCTTTCGTGCCTTAATGACCTTGGACTACATTGAAACTTGCACTAAACTTCCATGCAGGGGAATAAGAGCTACTTTAAACCTCCATACAGGCAATTAGACCTTGGCTCTGAGCCTGCAGGATACGCAGGTGCTGCGTGCTCACTTATTCCCTGTCCAGCATAAGTGAGCAGGGATTTTGCTGCACAACTGACTAGGCAGAGCAAGGAGAAATCAGGGGCGGAATTGTGATTTACGAGTGTGTGTGTGGCACAATGCCTCCCATGGTTACCTGTGTGGTGGTGCTGCTTTAGCACCATTCTTTCTCAGTTCAGTGGTTAGAGTCACAAGCTAGCACATTCTACCTTTGAAGTTTTTCTTTTAATACTATCATAAATGTCTGCTCTCTAATCTTCAGGGAAGACCAGAATTCTCCCGTCAGGCTGCTTTTTCACTCTTAGAAGCGTCTCTCTCGTATCACCTTGTCCTTTGTTACCTTCACGGTCTTTTAATCTACAAAGACCTGTCCAGAAATCTTTTCCTAGTTTTCAAAACTCCCTGTGGACTTACTCCATCCTGCCTCTCTGACCTCAACCTCCTCCCACTCCCACCCATTCAATCTATTCCTCAGAGTATCACTTCCTCACTATCCCTCTATTGAGGCATCACTGGGCGTCATTCTTTCCTCTGCAATTCCCCATCAGCCTGGAATTTTTTTCTTCCTCACACTCAACTAGTGCGTCTCTCTTTCCCTCTTGTCTTAAACCCTTCTCTGCCTCCTCTGACTTAACAGTGAATTTTTCTGTAAAGAACATTTTGGTAGGTCTTCATGAAGGGGTGCTGTAGAAAGCTGGTTTGTATTGTAAGAAGTGGTCCCTAAATACTTCCAATATTGCCTAGCATGGTGGAAAGATAACAGTACTGATGTCACACAGAGGAAGCCATGGTAGACCAAGCTTATTAAAGCTTATTTTCATTGGTTTATATACAGTGTACTAATTTTAGAGCTTTTTTTTTTGTATATGACTAAAAAAATTGTAGTAAGGGATTATTACAAGTGCTGGTTAAATAACTTACTGCAGAGGAGACCTGGTTCCTGGAGACTGTTTAGGGCCTTGGGTCTTCTGGTTTTTGACTAACAGTATCCTGATTGAGTTGCTCTCTATCTTCAGTGTGAGTCTTCATCCTGCACGGACTTTTCACACCAATTTAAGGGTTGGTTGTTGACCAGTATTGTAGAATGAGGGGACATTATTGGGTCTCAGCTGAGTTAGGAGTATAGAAACCTTATAGCTGATGCTTCAGTTGGCTCAGTGTGCTTAGTTGCTGACTTTAGAGGGTGAAGCTGATGTTCATACATCACAGTGAGGTTATGGGACAAGAGATGGAAAGATGGACTCTTATTACTATAAGATAGACTTAGGTCTCAGGAGTCAATCTGCAACAGTGACAGCAAAGAAAAACTACAGATCAATTGAGCTTTTCCAACTGAGTTGTTGAGTAGTAAAAATATTCATTAAATGTGGATGATCCACCATTTGTAGCCTAAGTTATCCTTTTCATTGATTTCACTTCCACGTAGAAGAGTTCTTTCACTGGTTTAATTAATAGATTCATAGATTCCAAACCGAGTAAGGGACCACATGGGTGATCATCTACCTTCTCATTGATGTGGTACTGGATTAACGATCTCTCAGTAAACTGTCAATTTTTCTTTATGATGATAATGAATTGGGGAAAACAGACAAAGTGAGGAGAGTAGCTAAAGATTTTTATATTGTTGGAACATTGTTGGTTTGAGCAAAATTTTGACAAGTGCTCCATTGGCATTGGAGGGGAATGATTATAACATATGCCGATAAAGCACCATTTATCTTACTGTGACGGAGCCTAGAGTAACACTTTTTTTGGTAATCGTCAGAGAATTATGCTGGTAAATGATTGAAAGAAAATACAAATGCAGAAATTTTCAGGAGGTTTGTATACTACTGCCTATAATGAAGTCTGCTGCCTAACACAACTATAGGTTTCAGAGGGGTAACCGTGTTAGTCTATTTTCAGCAATGAGGAGTCCTGCGGCACATTAAAGACTAACCAAAAAAAAAAGAGAGAGAGAGAGGATAAGCTACTGTGGGCTGGAACCTACTTTGTCAGCTTATGCCCCCCCAAAAGCTTATGCCCCCCAAAAAATTATTTAACAGAAATAGGTTTATTCAGTGATGCAAAATTCTTGCAAAAAGAGATGGTAAAATACTTTGTATTTCCTTTGTTTTATTTTGGGTTGTCCCCCTTTATCTTCCACCCTCTTTCAGACTTGCCATAGGTTATGTAAGTACATTTATAACTATTAGGATTGTAATCCTTCTTCCACAGTGAATTTGAAAAGCTCTAAATAATTGGCTTATGCAAAGAAACGGACATTTTTCAATATATGGACTAAAATAGAGCAATCTGTAGCCGATTGACATTCTTTGTTTAAGAGAGGGAAATTCACACAGGTATAAATGACAACACAAAAGTTCAAGACACTGGAGGTTGAGGCCCCTTGTCTGCATTACAGACTTACCATTTGAAAGGAAGACTAGCCTAACAGGGAATACTCAACATCAGGAGTTTGGAATAGGAATTTATAAGGTTCTGCTTTGTGATGTTTTCTGATTGAACAGAATTATCAGTGTATTCTATTAGGCTCATTTAGCCCAGCAAAAAGGAACAGAAAAGGGGAACAGAATTTGTTTTTCTGTACAGAAAAGAAGATTCAAAATTATTTTAAAATCAAAATTAGGCAGAAGGAATGCTGATCAAAAGATATTTAGGATTAAGTAACATTGAGTGGAGAAAATTTAAATGGAAAATTCTGTTTTTCTTCTGTCGGAAAGTGAGCCCTACAGTGCTGCTGATTCCGTCCCCCCCCCCCCCCCCCCGACATCAAGTATTAGGCCTTTTTGTAAGACAGCAATGGTATAATTGAAATCCCTTTAACATGAATTTTCCTCAGATGATTTGGAAGTAGATCAGTTTATATTCCAGGAGCATAACCCACTGAGAGTAGAAATGCAGCCACCAAATTGTTTTTGTCCATCGGCAAAGCTCCTATCATTTGCTGATTCATTACGCTCTCCGCAGGGTGCTTTATTTCAAGAGCTACCTGGAATTATTACTGGCAATAGAACACTAAACTAAAATAGGCTTTGCATAAAAAAATGAAACTTAAAGGAAAAATTATAATACTGATTAAAACTAATGTTTGATGGCTACTTTGATTAGAATATTGTGTTTACATAGTAAGAGGGTCAAACAGACATGAAGAGGTTTTTAATTGTAGTGTAAACTGAAGCTGTTTAACCAAAGTATTATGTTCCTGATGAAATGCCTGAAATAATAGGCAATGTACTCATTAATTTTTAACAATATAAACATCAAGCAATCGTTGTGAAACCAGAATTGCAGAATACGTTTTCTGCAATAAGGCACTGATTTTAGAAATATCCTCTATCATCTTGGCCCACTGATGTATGGTTGTCATAGCAAGTCAGTGGTTGAGTTTCCTGGGCATTTTGACCACTGGTACAGATTTTCAAAGCAAACTACTTAGCAGAATACAATCTGTATCCTGACCTTAACATTATTTTCTGGTATGGAATGGTAATGTATGTGGAAAGAAATATAATCCAAGTGCATTTAATTTGTAAAAAATGTGCTATCTGATGTTAACCCAGTCACATTCATTTGATAACTAATTAAGTAAAGACTTGGTGAAAGGGAATTGTCATAAAGCATATTATTTTTTATTACCAAGGCATTTTCACCAAGTGTGCAAGGTCAGCAAGTGCACCATTTTTGCTGTTATGCCTCAGTCAACAGACAGCATCAGTCAGAAAGATCTTGGCATTAAAATAAACTATTTATCTTTATCATTTATTATGGGAACTGTATGTATCGGTTGTCCTTTAAATTGATTAACTTGCAGAGCATTAAAGGTGATCTGCAAAGGTTTTTTTGTTAAGGCTCAACTTATTGGCTAAATTGACTTTATTATGTCGACTTAAGCCAGTGTAGATGTGGCTTAGCCCTAAATTGACTTTAAGGGTCCCCAGGGCTCCCCCACTGACCTCCCTGCCAGAATCCCTGGCACAGCCAGAGCTTGGCATGCCTACCCACAGGAAAGGACACATCCCTGCCCACCCCACTCCCGTACACTGCCCCTGTCCCTGTCCTGCTCAGCCCCCATGTACTTTAGTACAAAAGGGAAAATGCTGAGCCCCCTGGCACTTTTAAAGGGGTGCCCCCAATCCCACCATGGACTACTCCCAGGTCCACCTAGCCCCTAGAAGTCAACTTAGGCGTCCGGTGTGGATGATCTGTCAATTTGGCAAGGTCGACTTTAAGTCAACCTAAATTTGCAGTGTGGACATGCTAAGTCGACTTAACAAAGTCGACTTAAAGTCAACTTTGTTAAGTCGACTGAGCAAAGTTGACTTATTTTGACAAGTGTAGACATAGCCTGTGTGCCTCTCCACATTATATAGCCTTGAAACCTTTCATGTGCTTGCAAAATTCTCTTGAGAGACATATTTTAATGCACAGTATCCTTGAAAAAGCCTTTTAGATACATGTGATGGGCTGAGTAAACATATCCATCTTTTTAAATGTTTGGATTTAAATAGGCCTGTGCCAGCCATAGCTGGGACTAGAAATGAGTGACTGATGTGCACCTAATAAGTAATTAGAGTAGCTTTGCCTTCCTTTTCTCTTCACAAATTGTCTGCAGTGAGATTGCACAGCTCTCTAAGGTATTAGTTGTTTAAAATTATTTAAAAATTATTCTAGCAAATAAGTCTAGGCCAGCAGAATGTTTGAACTATACATTGTGATTGTTATAATTGAATATATAACTAACACTATAACTTAGTGATTATGTAACTGACTCATGTACATACAAGCACAGTGAAGTTCAAATTCTATGCTCACTTTCATTCAATATTCTCAGTTTCTGCCATGTGTGTTAGCTCTAGGAATCATCCAGCTAGGGAACAGAAATAATGCCAGTGGTCAGATCCTCACCACCCTCCATCCCCCAACTATGACCCCTTTGTAGCACGGTGTGATGGCGCATTTGCCCTGCACTGGCCGAGAGGGGGTTAAAGAGGACCTAAAGTGAGCAGCCAATCAGGCAGAGGGGATAATGGGCCAATCAGTGCCCAGGAGAAAGTAGAGCAGCTGGCTGTAGAGCCAAACAAGGGGCAGTCTCCCTGGGACATTGAAGGGAGAAGGTCCTCCCTTCTCAGGGGCTGTGGGGTCAGCACCTGTGGCCATCGGGGTTCTGAGGAGGACTGGGCCTGGGATTTGGCTAAGGAGGCCTGTGGAGAGCCCTGAGAAGAGAGGAAGGACTCAAACTGCCTGAGAAGAGGCAGAAGAAGATAGGGGAGGCAGTGGGGAAGTGGCCCAGGGGACTTTGAAGGTCTCGGGGGTGTCGTGATGCCTAGAATGAGGCATGTAGGGTCCCTGGGCTCAGTTCTTCAGAAGTGGGCTGGCCTGGGTGCCTTCCTGGACTGCTGGTGAGTGGCCGAGGAACTGAGGCAGCGACTGCTACCAAGTGGGTCTCCAGGAACTGGATTTTCCTTGGAAGTGGGGGTACCTCGACTGGAGCTCAGCTGGATGGCTGGGTTGCCCTGTAAAGGGCTTGGAGATGCAGAAAGCACCGGACACTGGGGGATGCAACTTGAGCTATTCCCCAAAGTACCATCACCAGGGGTGCCTGCCAGGGGGTTGGGCTGTGGGGTCTGTGACCCATGGTAAATAACCAACATACCACGGGTAGGAGGGGTGTGTTGTGGCAGGACTGCATTGTGCTTTACTGTGGAGATTCCAGGCATGTTGCAGCAGAGGAAGGGTGGTATAGAAGCTTAGGGATGTCTAAATAATGCCTGGGTCCTCTCCAGCCCCCAGACAAACCCATAATTGAGAAGACACAAAGGTGATTTGAAGCACTAGTCCCCAAAACCCTGGGCTGTGTGTTCTCTATTGTTCTTTTGTCTATATGGTGAATTAATCCACACTGTAGTCTGTACTAGCATATCACAAACTGTGTGGACCCTGCAGGCACAGACTAAAAGTTCCCTAGCCTGTGTTAATACAGTACTGTTGATATGGGACTACATTAACATGCACTAGGGAACTGTAAGTGCACACCAGAATGGCGTCCACTGGCCTCACGATGCATTGGTGAGGACTCTAATTTTACACCTCACTGGTGCAGACTAATGTGTCATGCATACGAACCCTAGGGGCATACCACCAGCTGGATCTCGCCTGGTCTGATTTATCAGCTGTACTAACATTGGACAAATGGCACGTTTTACTCAGATATACCATTGGAAATGTTCTGTTGCTAAATATTGAAGCAAAAAAATGTCTTTTCTGTGAGTATTCACACTTGTGATGCCTACGTGCTCACAGAAATTTGAGCAATTGAAGGACCGCATTGCTAGCTTGTAGCTCCCAGACCCAGTTTGTGTTCACAATTATTACCATTTTATGCACAAATCTGGCAATTATACATGGAAATGCATCTAATTAAACAATTTTAAACACAATTACTGTACTGGCACATGAATTTCAGTAAATGCACATGAATATTGGACATACAATTGTGCCCCATTTCCAATGATTAAAGTTTAAACCTTTATTGTCTGTGTGCTTAAACCTTTATGTCCTGCAGTTCTCTTTTTAATGGAGCTCTCTGGGTTTATCTACACTAGGTGAGATTGTAATTTGATTTAGGCTGTCTTATTACAAAAAGAAACGGCGAGTGAGCACAGCAAATTTCTTGCTTGGGGTCTTGTGTCCCCACTGCTTACATTACTTCCTGAAAAGCATTGCACTCTGGGAAGTAGATGCAGGGGCTTGTGGGAAGGCAGTCATCCTCTGCTCATTCCTCCTCCCCTCTTCTTTAAAATATAAAAAACAGGAAAAGCTTTCCTTGCTGTTTCTCTGCTGCAGACTCAAGAGAGAGGCACAGTGCTTCATGCAGTGAGAGGAATTAGTTGAAAAAACTTTCCAGGACTACAGGCAGGGGAGGAGCTATGTTGCTATGATGCAACACACACTGGAAAAAACAGAAAAGCTGCTCTCTAGCTACATGGACCTAAATTTGAATTGTAGATTTCGACCTCTGTCCTACGCCACTTGCTGAGATGATGTTCACAGGTCAAAATCAGCTCTATTTTACTCAAATTTACTGCTCTGAAAGTGGAGGCAAAGGCTGTAGAAAGTTGAGGTAAGTAGCATTATGTTGAACTTCACTATCAGTGTAGACTACGGCTCTGTCCTTCAATCCCAAACGCAGTTTGTGTCAGGCATCTTATAGCCAGAAGCCAGTTTTTCTTTTACGTTGGCCTCAGAAGGGGAAAATTTAGTTTCACTATTACTCCCTCTTGTAGCTATGAACTATATCTCTCCTGAGGGTAGTAAATAGATATTGATTTTCTTCATAACAGAAATGCCTTATTATTTTGATTAAGCTATAGACCGTCCTTTAAGACATAAAAATCGGAAGTTGTTGCGCTAAAGAGGGATCCATATGACAAAATTGTTTGGGTTCTTTTATTGTCAAACCATAATTCAGGCTCTGAATATAATCTTGCCTCTCTACCCCCTTTCCCATGGACGTAATCAGCATTTAGAACTAATGCAAATATTGCTATTGTCATTTTTAAAACGTTTTGTGTTAATAGTCCTATTGCTTCATTTTTTATATTCCCCCAGGTCAAAATTCTGACAGCATATTGTTAGACTGAATGTTGATATTGCTAGTCAACAAAAAGATTCAACATGTTTTAATAGGACAAATTCACTGCTTGCTGCATGCAATTTTCTTTTGAAATGAACATGAGTCTATTATTTAGCACTAACTGAAATTATTCACGTCCTAAGAGATTTTCTTAATGGCGAGCCTTACATTATAATTGTGCAAATAAAAATGTGATATGGTAATATACTGTGAATAAGGTTATAAACATATAGCTTATAAACAGAATTGTGAATAAACTTACTAATGTCTTATTTTGTAGAATTTTAGCAGTAATCTCCCTAAATGTAATACTTCCTGTCTATTGAGACTAAGTGAATGTTCTGGATGAGGGATTAACAGGACAAGAATGGATGCTTTAAAAACCTTTAAAAGTTTTGAGTTATTTGTCTTAATTTGAACTAACTATATCCCCACTTTACCACAGCATCTGAACACCTTACCATCTTTGCTGTTTTTATCCTCTCAGCCGCCTTGGTAGGAGAAGAAGTGCTAGTGTCCCTATTTTACAGATTGGAAACTGAAGCATAGACAGAATAAGGCTATGCCTACAGTACTGCCTGATTTAGCAAAACTTACGTTGCGTGGGGTGTGACTGTTTCATCCCAAATGACATATGTTACATTGATATAAGCACTGGTGTGGACAGCGTGATGTCATAGATCTTCTCCAGATGACATAGCTTATGCTATCCATGGGGGTGCTTTTTTCATGTCAACGACAGGAGAATTTTCTCACATCAGCATGGAGGGTCTTCACCAGACACGCCGCAGTGGGTCTGCTGTATCGATACAGTGGTGCCAGTGTACATAGAGACATGACCTCAGTGTCTTTCCCTATCACAGTAACTACAGAGGCCAGTCTTCATCTCATGCCGTTGTAGGTCTCACTGATGGATTGTAAGTCAACACTGAAAATGGGTGAAAGGTGAATCTGTAGAGATGATTGCCTGTTTCCATTCCAAAAACTAGCTACTTATTAAAGCAGCCTCGTGGCTAAGACATGAGATTGGGATGTAGAAGACCTGGGTTCAATTCTTAGCTCTGCCATTGCTTTGCTGGGTAAGCTTGAATAAGTTACTTCCCTCTCCATGCCTTAGTTTTCCTATCTATGAAATGATAATAATGGTACTGATTTCCTGTGTAAAGAATGGATGAGAAATGCAATGGAAGAGCAAGGTGTTTATTCTTATTTGCTCGTCTTAACATGACAGCATCCATGCAACAGAGAGTGAGCTGGTCTCAGCATGCCTCAGGCACATACACTGAAAGTGTTCACAAAATTCTAGTGTGTATGCTGTGTGATTGTAGCAGTATCGCTCCCAGGATATTCGGGAGACAAGGTGGGTGAAGTGGTATTTTTTTATAAGCTGGTCTCTCTCACCAGCAGAAGTTGGTTTAATAAAAGATATATTACCTCATCCACAGTGTCAGTGTATCTCCCTGCTTGTGGTTTTGCTTTTCCATTTCTATTAAGTAACCTTCAAAGCATAGTTGAGAGTCAGGTGTCTTTGATGCTCAATGAGAGACAATGCCTGCCTGTCACTTTGAGCCTTTGGAAATCTCTCTATTCAAGATTACTAGAGGAGTAGCTACTAAAACAAGCCGAACTGGGTAACAGGTTGATGATTATGTGAGCAAATATGCAAGGACTATATAAGAAATTACCAAATTCTTTTTCCAAATCATCTACTTATGGTTGTTTCCAGTACAGTAAAGTCAGTCTTATGAGTATCTCTAAGAAAATGCTGTGGATTCCTTTTAATATCTTTTATATTAGCGAACCCAAATTATACATGAGCCCCAAACCCTGGATCCATCCACTACTAAACTTTGAAGATGTTTGAATCTGAGTCCAAACTTTGTAACATTCGGACTCAGCTTCGTAAAATGTATTCACATCTATCAGTGTCTCTTTCCAGGAAATAACTTACCATGGTTTTCTGAAAAAACAAAACAGAAAATAACTAATTCAGAGCCCATTGAATCTGAAAAACAAGACAGAAAGCATCATTCCAGGAAATAGACTTCTCATTGCAATATTGTATCTGACTTACCGTAATAGCAAGTCAGATTTACGGTTTAGTCAAGTGTGTGGGCACCTTGAATATGCCTGAAAACCATATGTCAACTTCATTGATTATTCCATTTTAGTCACCACCACAGTCTATTCAGGTTCCAATGACAGAAAGGGGCTTTGTTACAGCCTATTCAGAAGGAGATTCATTATTCATATCTTTCACATGAATTCGTATTGCTTGCTCAAAATTAGTTTTATATGCAGATGATCTGTCAGGGTAAAAATTTCAGCCTCCAAAGCTAGACACCTCAATTCCTATTTAGGTACCTAGGTAGGTTGCCCCAGTTTTTATGGGAGCTGGGTACTCGCAACTTAATTCAAAGCCAATGGGAGACACAGATGCTCTGAATCTTTGAAAAGTAGATCCTTTTTTTAATATACCTACATATGGATTTAGGTGCCTCACTTCAGATGACTTGGCATGGCAGAATTGGACTGTATGTTCTCCTTGAAGTTCACCATGAATTTCACGCTTATGGAATGAGCAATGCCATGAAATCATTTAGATCATATTCACACTCTATTCCATGGGCATATAATTTAATAAAATGACCCAGTCTATTCATTCTAGATGCATTAATCATTTAGTCATTGGATAACTTGTAAAACAAGGAGGCAGATCTCTTAGCGTATGTCTACACCACAATATTAGCCCAAGACTCCAGTATCTACATTGCAGTATGTGGGCCTGAGTCATTATCCCAGCTTTCCTAGCCCTATCCCAAAATGTGGTTGCTTTAACCCTTTGTTCTTGGTTCAGTGTGGGAAAACTTGACTGCCCCCAAATTTGACTGACAAAAAGTTGGCCTGAGAATGAGACCGGTGGGTCTGCATCTGCACTGCAAAGCAACTTGCCTAAGGCTTAGATCCTCTACCTCCATGGAGGGCCGAGTAAGTGCAATATCTCTGCACACAGAAAAGGGATTAGGCTTGGGTCTGAGTTTGAATCCTGGGCTAGTATAGCAGTCTAGATACCCCTTCTGAGTGCTATGCCTGCCATGTTGGTAATTCTCTGTGACCTTGATAAAGTCATTTCATGGTAAGAATTTCAAAAGAGCCTAAGGATCAGGTTTTTTAATGTATGGGGCAGCTAATGGTACAAAGGGTCACCAAATGGGATTTTTGAAGTGTCATTAGGTGTGTCTACATTAGCAATTTAGGTCAACTTAAGGGTCCTTAAATCAACCTAAATTGCTCCATGTCCACGCTGGACTTTCATTAAGTCGACTTAAAAAATTCCTTAAGTCGACTTAATAACTACCACTCATTAAGTCAACTTAAGCCTTAAGTCGACTCCGTAAGTCGACTTAAGGACAGTGTGGACAGGGAATAGCCCTTAAATCGACCTTATTAAGTCGACTTAACAAAGTTGACTTAACTTTTTCTTGTGTAGACATAGCCATAGATTTCAGTAGTAATTTACTATCTAATAGTTTTGAAAATCCAATTCAGCACCTAACTCCCTTTAAAAATCTGTCCCTAGGTGCCTCCATTTATTTATTATTTAGATTGGCACAAGACCACAAGGCTGTTATGAGTTTTAATGAATGATTGTTAAATGCTTGTAAATTCTGATGTGAAAGATGGTGTGTGATTCAAAATATAATTATGAATTTAATAGCATTTTAGGGAGAATTAAATGCACTCCGTGCCATCTCTGAAAAATTCAACAGAGGAAAGCAATGAAATATATACATGCACAAATTTATGAGTTTTTACTCTTACACTGTGGACACACTTAAAATGTTCAGCCTAATCCTAGTAATTCCCAAGTCCTTTTTCATTCATGTTTGTTTGGAAAAAATAATGAAAAAATCTACCAGATTATCATAATACACAGAATAAATGAAAAGGATTAGGATAAAGTTGGGGGAGGGAAAGTGATAGATATATCTTCAAGATCTGCATTAAGCAAAGACCTCTTAAAAAGTCAGCCCAACTTGCTTTCAATTTCCCAGGCATTTCCTTACTGCAGAATGGCAGTCGTTAGTTAACTGTGAGGTCAGTCATGTCACTGAGCCAGGCGTGGTTCCAAATTTTAAGTATAGGCAATATCTCCGAAACTGGGAAGATCTCAAACAGAAAGATCTCTAACTACAGTCTCTCTATAGCTACTCCTTATTGAGTCTTGCTGTATTTAGTAAAGTTCTAGCAGATTGCAACACCAACCTAACAAATTGTATATTTACTAATTTGTCTGCAAGTCCAAAGAACACATTTACCTGGGAAGTTTGGTGGCCTATGAAAATATTTGTCTGTCCCCAAAATATGAAATGCTGACTGAAAGTGGAATTTAAAACCAATGGTAGAAAATGCTGTGGCATTCTAAATTTACTGTTTGTAAATCTTTGATGAAACATGTCATGCTAATTGTAATTATTGGAGAATGAAAAGCATTTAGGGTTTCATTAAAGGAATTGAAGTCTTTCTGTGAGCTTCACTGATCTTTGGATCAATCTCTTAGGCCTTGATTCATCAAGGTACTGGGGTCGGGTCTTCCTGCGGTTTATGCCAAGAAACAGTGCCACTCCTAGACCAAATGGCATGCCAGGCAAAGACCATATTCAGCACCTCTTCCATTTGTTGAACTTTAAATACTTTATTTTTATTTTAAAAAGCAAGAAGTCCTGTGGCACTTTTAAAGACGAAGTGGGATTTTTCTCCCATGAAAGCTCATGTGATAAATAAATTTGTTAGTCTTAAAAGTGCCACGAACTAGCCTAACAGGCCAATAAATATGTATTTGTTTTGAGAATAACTGAAATGTATACACAATAAAACAAGGTTCGCAATACCTCAGTTGGGCTCTTACCTCATTTCACTTCATTCTCATTGGCTATGTCTACACTGGCAAGTTAGTTCGAATTAAGGAAGCTTAATTCGAACTAACTTAAGCCATGGCTACACTAGGCTTTCATTAGTTCGAATTAAGGGCTTCCTTAATTTGAACTAATAAATTCGAATAGGCTATTCGAACTAAGGGTTAATTTGAACTAGTTAGTTCGAATTAACCAATGTGGCTATGTTAGTTCGAACTAATTGCTTAGTTCGAACTAACCAGCCCATTGAACTCAATGCAATTCGCTAATTTCAACTAAGCGAGTGACGTGAGCTTAGTTCGAACTAAATTTTGCTAGTTCGAATTAAGTTAGTTCGAACTAACTAAAATTAGTTCCAATTAGTCAGTTTGAATTAACTAACTCAAACTAACTTTAGTAAGTGTAGACATAGCCATTGAGACCTATGTTAGTTATTGTAATGTAAAATGTGTATCTTGGGAATCACTTTGCTTGTGACTTCTATGCCACTGACAGATTTCTTACAGTAACTATAAAGAGAACACCAAAAAAATTAATCTTGGCACAAAACTGTCATGGCTGGTTTTTATTGTCCCTGACCTAGAACATGAGAATAACCATATTGGGTCATATCAATGGACCGTCTAGCAGTATCCTGTTTTCTGACAGTGACCAATGCCAGGGGCTTCTGAAGGAATGAATAGAACGGGTCATCATCAAGTGATCCATCCCAGCAGCCATTCTCAGTCTCTGGAAAATGGCCAGAAGTTACAACTTAGTTTAGCCTAACCGTATCTAATGGCACTGAGCTATTTGTTTCCCCCTGTTGCTGTCATATGCTACTGACTTTGCCAGCAATCTAAAATCTCAAAATGTGAGCTCTTCTTGACTGCTGCTGCTGAAATGGTCATGTTGAGAGAGCAAGAGATTGAAATCTGATATGAATGTTGGAGTTAGTGGACCTTGTTGGGTTGTACAATGCACACACTGGTCAAACCAGTGTCACCCTCACAGGGTGTTAAAAGACTAAAGCGCGAATTTAGGGGGAAATGAATGGGTTTCCTGCTGTAATTGTACAAACTCAATAGTGCTACGGTGCACGTAGCCCGAGGTGATAAATGAAATTCTGGACAAACAGTGTCTGTATGTTTATATGTAACTATGTCTGTATCATGAATATTAGGGTTGGAAGTGACCTCAGAAAATCATCTAGACCTCCCAAGATCCCTTCCAACCCTAAGAATCTATGATAGGACTCTGTGTTCATCAATTAAAATAATTACCCCATTTTGACTAGTGATAAACTTAGTTTGAAACCACTGCATATGTATATAGCCAGTTTATCCCTGTGCTGAATGCTTTGATTTTGGAGAGGCAGTGTGATCCAGTGGCTAAGTCACTAACTGGGGATTCATGGGACCAGAATTCTACTCCTGGTTCTACCAGTAATCCCATGCGTGACCATGGGCACGTCACCGCACCTGTCTGTGCTTCAGTGTCCCCCATCTCACCCTTTGTCTGTCTTGACTATTTCTAGTTATGCTGTGACGTACAATGTATTTGTGAAGTTTCAAGGCACAACAGTGATACAAATAATGAATCCGAACAAGTCTCTCTTTCAGGGGAGAAAAGGGCGGAGGGAGATGCACAGGCAGGCAGGCTGTCTTTTTGCATCCTATGTAAATAAAATTAAAGGGCCAGTTCAGATATTTGATCCCCAGATTGGGAACTTCCTAAGAATCATTCATAGTATTCTAGAAAATATTTTTAAATATTTTGCGTATACAGTATATGGACAAAAGATGGTGTTTTCTAATGGTTCTAGCTCTGCTACTTTGTGACTTTAGACAAGACACTTAACACTCTCTTGAGGAATGTTTCGATCTGGGTTCAAATTCTCAGTTCATCTATTTCTTTCTGTGTGTAGTCAACAAGTTTCATTCCAGCTTGAAATTATAGTGCCAGCAATGTATTTATTATGATGATTAATGATGATGATGAACCACAACTTGTCACATTCGAAAAAGGGGGTCAGAATTGTGTTTCATTGCAATGCCTCATAACATCCAAGTTCTAAAAAGAAGCAGTTGCACAAGTACTAGAATGCATAAAATTTCATGGGGTTTACTAGTTCCAGTGCAGAATTTTTACAAGAGAACTTTTTCTCTTTAGATTTCATGGGCTATTTTGGCAGACTCCAAGATTCAGAGAAATATCCAAATTTTTTGGCGTCTCATCAGAATGCTGCGGTACAACCATCTGAAGCTATAAAAAGTCAACTATCATTTCCCAAATGATTAAAAAATGCCCTATTTTAATAAGTTAAGATGTTTCCAATTATATATATCTTAACCAATGAACTGAACTCCTTCTCCCTCTATTCCTCTTCTTTAAATCCATCTACCATCAGTGCAACTTACCTTTCACTTAAATATACATGTAAGCACAAACTTTAGAGAAGATTGAATCCAGTGAGTACTTTGCAGTTCCCTAGTTTGAGAGTTTTAATACAATATTTAAGTTCCAATCTTCAGTCTTCAATATCACTTTGTTGATGACATACACATGATATTGAGGATTGAGGAGAAATTTTCTAATAAAATGCCCTCGCTTTCCAAGTATTTTATTCTGAAAGAGACAACATACTTGTGGCAACTGATTTTTCTAACCAATATTTGATGTAATGTATTTTCATATCTAATCATCATGTGTTGCTCCACTTTTAAATATTGTGCTGGGCAAAACCTGGTCTTATTAAAAAAAAAAAAAAAAAAAAAAAAAAAGGCTCTCTGTGGAATGCCTGAATTTGATATCTTCCTGCAAATGTATACTAGATGCTACATTTAAAAAAAAAAATGTTTCTTCAGAGAAACGTACCTCATCTGCTGTTCAGTTTGTACGTGAAGAGAATAGCAAAATGATGAGATTCTTAGTAAATCCTAAGTGTTCTGAGTCGCTTGTCTTTCTCAAGTGTTCTTGAGGTTCTTATAAAGCCCACAGTACTTAGCTGCAGTTACAGATTGTAGTTTCCAATCATAAGTGCATTGTTTTTGCCAGAATAATAGTATTTGATTAATTAGCACTTGCTATTAACTGATGAGGAATAACGTAGGGAAGAGGGAGAGCTAAACACCTTCAATACTTGCAGGCAAATGAAGCCATTCAATGGAGGGAGAGAAGATATGAGATGCTTATAAAAAGCAAAGGAAATAAAGACTGCAAAAAAGAATTAGAAACTTTTTTTTTCAGTTGACAGCCGTCATGAATGCCATATCTTTTAAACCATACCATCACATGGAAATAGATGCTTATCCTATCCACTCCCACAAATATTGCTGATATTCATAAACACTTTCTCCTTACTGACATCCATAAATTATCTAAACCACCTTTGAATAGCTCCTGCATTGGGATTTTGCAGATGAAAAGGTTATTCCATAGTCAAACCACCTTACTGCAAAATATGTTGCTTTTTTGGGAGGGTAGGGGAGAGTTTCCATCTAATGTGCTGGCTGAATTGCTCTTTGTGCAACTTCACATTATTGCTCCTAAGTTGTTCTCCTTGTAGCATCCAAAACAATTCTTCCTCCTCGATTATGCAGATGTCCTATAAATGACCACTGACAGTGTCAGAAATTGGTAAAATGATGCTCTGGAAATTACATCTCAGGGGCTTCTCATATTTGTCTTGCTGAAGCCCACACAGAGTTGATCTCTGTGGACTGTATTTGTATTATTTAACGGCATAAAATATAGGCCCTGATTCAAAGCTATGCTGTGATCAACTCACCTGGAGTGGAAGGGTCTTATGTTGACAGATTTCTCGGCCAAGGAGCCTCCTACACTAGAAATGTTTGCAAGGCACTTATAAAATGAAAGCTATTAGAGAGATGCTTGCTAAGTGTTACTATTTGTTTCTATGTGCTTAACAACTTTAAAGTGACTTTTCACAGGAAAAAGAAAAAAAGGTTGTTTCTTAAATATACTTTACAATCATGTAGGCACATTTAACTGCTAATACATCTGAACCAGTGAGATATACTATTGAATTCTAGAAGTATGAGAAGAACTGGAGAGAACCTCAAATACAGTTGCATAGTGCAAAGAGAATCTAACTGGATCACACTTCTTCTCTCAGTTAGGATATACCCAGGGTTGTTGGA
>ML685783.1:23897322-23922962 GCA_007922175.1 Pelusios castaneus
TGGATCACACTTCTTCTCTCAGTTAGGATATACCCAGGGTTGTTGGATCACACTTCTTCTCTCAGTTAGGATATACCCAGGGTTGTTTTTATTAATAACATAGCGTATATTTGTGTGACAGGACTAGATGCATATAGTGCTGCACAGCAGAGAAGTGTGAAGTATTCATAATATGAAATCCGACTCCAAGTTCTATGTTTTACACATTTCAATGTGAGCTTGGACTCTTGTCGTGGAAATCTCTGCTGCAGCATGCACAATTTCCTTCTGCTAATGGAAAATGGGCTAGCTTTCAAACCAAAAAATGATCAATTTTGAGCATAAAAATGCCCATTGTTCAAGCAAAGTCATCTCATAAAATATGCAACGATATATGATTTTATAAGTTTCTCCTTTCACTCCCTGGATCGCCTCAATTCAGATATTCAGGCTATGTGTTGATCTGTAGGTTTGCTCCTTAAGCAGATACACACTTTCATGTTTTACTTTTTTTAATCGGCTCAAATACATGTTTGAGCAGTGGCTATTGAGAATGCAAGATAATCCTAAAACATAACTTTAAATGTGACGATAGCACCTCTCAATCTGTGTTCTCCATGGACAATGCAGCTCATCTGGTTGATAGATGGATGGTCCCACATGAAGCAGTCATACAACTGGGGGAAATATTGATTTTTTTTAAGAAGGGCTCAGTCCTGCCTACAATGAAATCAATGTCAAAATGGTTTATGAGTTCAATGAGTAGCAGGTTCGGGCACCAAACAGTAATTCCATTTGAAGGAAGATAATATTATTCTTTTGTCTGGCACGTCACCATCTGTGCTTCCATGCCCAGCCAAAGGGGAATTAGAACATTATGGATGCCATCAACTCTGAGCCCCATTTTGGCTTTTAAGAAATGGCCAGCATTGGAAGGGGGGGTGGGAACTGAGAATGAGTTGTGCTGCAGCCTGACCATGGAGACCTGATATCATCTAGCAGTTTGTTGGGTAGACACTCAGATACCAAAATGATGAGCATGGCAAAAAAATGTCACAGCTGGTTAGATATAATATACTAACATCACAATATCTAATCTTTCTGTGGAACAAATATGTCAGCCGTAAGATAGTTTAGATAGTACTTTCTTACTTCTATTACTTCGGAATATTTGGATTATCATTTTAAATGCTATGTCCAGAGAGCATTTGGCTTTATACAATCAAATGTAAATGTATAGTCACTATATGGCATTAGGTTTTAATTATGTCACTGTCATAACATTGAGTCATATGATTAAATATTAGTGCACAGAAGTGAAACTTCACCCATAAAGTCTGGAAATGTTTTCATTCCTATCCCATTTCACCATACAGTTGAATAGTTGGGTGATTTATATGCTTTTCACAAATATAAACCCGTTACATCTTGCTTCATACAATATTTTACATAAAGTTGGCCCTCACGGTCCCTGCAGTCCTTGGGATAGCAACAGTAAGACAGCAGATCAAATAATTTTTTGTCCTAGATTTTATCAGACCAAATTATACTGACGTTGTTGTACTCTGGATGTCTGAAATAGAAGAAAATGATTTTTTTTAAATCTTTTTTTCCCAGACTATGGAAAACCCTAAGTATGAGCTCATTATAGAAGCTAAAGACATGGCTGGTCTTGATGTGGGATTAACCGGCACAGCGACAGCTACCATTGTTATTGATGACAAAAATGATCACCCACCAGAATTCACCAAGAAAGAGGTAAGAATTTGCTGATTTTGTCTATTAATCTTTGCATCTAATTGTATTTAGTTCTATTTCTGAATATAAACCAGCATTATTTTATGAGGGAAGGAAGTCCTTATAGTTGACTTTATTTGGAAAGCAGGAATTAAAAGCATTTTTTCCTCAACTTGTGTATCTTCTTATGCAAAACTTGACCTGAAGAAAAGTTTTGTGTAAGCTCAAAAGCATGTCTCTTTCACTAGCAGAACTTGGTCCAATAAAAGATATTATTTAACTCTCCTTGCCTATGCAAAACCAGTCAGTTCTGGCTTACATGAATTTCGGTAAACTGATACTCAGGAAACAAACCCCAGAGTATTACAGAATCCTTGGACAGTGAATCCTTCAGTATTTTCTCTCTGTTTGAATTTTGGTGTCTCTACCCTACTGCTTTTTGGGTCAGGTTGACATCATTTCTCGTGGTGGCGATATCTCATAACTTCTCCCTCCATTACATAAATACACTTACAGACATTATTTAATATAACTTCCAAAAGGAGAAGACAGCCAAACCTCAAACTCCATAACATAAAATACTTCACAGAAATGGGCTGATGTCTAACATCTGAATTAAGTCTACCAGAGCTATTTCTCCCTGAGTCCCATCACTGTCAACTTCCTAGCTCTGGCTCTTATGACAATGGGATACTTAGTTGAAATCACAGGTTTTTTCATGAAGCCAATGAGTTTCAGCATGTGAGACCATCTAGTTTTGAGAGTTTGATAAAGAAACTCCAGTCCTGCCTCCTTTTAAATTTCACCTGTTCTGATAATTTTCTGCCCTGCAAAATGAATTCTATTGAACAATATAGAGTGCCTTGAAGGGGGGGGAACACATTGCCTGTCTGTAGAATGATGGACTTTTAAACTTCTATCCCTATGATGATAAAACTCTCTGGCTTGAAGCAAACCATTCTCCAGATCTTTCGCTTACTTGTCAAAAGAGAGTAAAAAATTCCTAGGAGTATTGGCTAGTGCCACCAGCCTTTTTGACTCCCTAACCAACCTGTTTTCAGATCTGGCTATACAAGTTTCACAAAATTCTAGTGTAAAGGGTGTAAAGGAATATTTCCAGATGATAGGAAGTAAGCACTGGAAATGCTTTTGAAAGGGATTGGGGAATTGTATTATTAATCTATTGTTTTCTTTTTGCTGCTGTTTATTCCCCTTCCCCCCGCCCTGGGTTTAATTTACTTGGCAGTGGTTTCATTTTGGAAAGAGTCAGAGCAATTTCACTCTAATAATTATTCTTTCAGCAACTGAAGATTGAGGGACTAGACTGAAAAACAAGGATTCAAAACAGCTTTTCTTAGCAATAAAAACGTGGTGCTAAATGCCAATAATACTAGCTGCTGTCAGCAGGGTGCTTTTACTGGAGCACCACTAAACAGCACCACAAACAGTGTTAGGCCTGATCCAACACTTATGTAAATGAAAGGGAGCAATTTCTTTAAATGAAGGTGGCTTTTGGTCAAGCTATTAATCATGTTAGAATTATTTCTTTGGATCAGGCCTGTAATCCTGTAAGATCTTTCTCATTAGGATTTTTAGTTAAAATAGGCATATAATGTATAACCATAGGCTCTCCATTATAATTACATAAAAAAACCTCAATATGATAGGAAGCCACTCTGCATTGCTACCTCTTAGGTTTTCACATGTCTACTTCCCTGAATTGTTATCATTTCCCTCAGTCCTTCACTTTCCAGAAATAAATACACACCCATCTTGAAATCATTTATATGGTTTGTTTAATAATCTTTTTGGGTAGTTTAGGCCAACATTTTTACCCGAATAATAAAAACATTTCTGACATATTCTGAGCACCTACAAATTCCATATAAGTCAAGAGACCTTATATCTACCTGAAAACAAGACCATTTGCATTTAGATGTATAAATTATAAATTTAGGCAGCTAACTTTAGTCACCCTAGTTTGAAAGTTTGGTTTTAGATCATATGTGGGTTACACGTTCTCTGAAATTCTTTTGCCTGAATTCCCTATTTAGTCTTATTTTCCTCATTTTTATGCAGTGTATCCTACTTTTGATCCCTTTCATTACAGTTTAAAATACTAAACAGCTTATAATAAAAAATCCTCTGCCCTGGTAGAGCTGATTTCAAAAAACAAGCACAGTTATGGGAATTTCAACTACTGCCTTCAGGATTTCAATTCAGTAAACATTGTCAGAGGATTGGATGGCTCAGAAAAATAGTCATAATTTATGAGTCAGACCCTTTCATTTCCTGGTCACATTTACTACTCAGATCCACTACACATTTAAGAGTAACTGAAAGTACTGTTTTCCTTCTGAATCTGGTGGCCTGTTTCTAGCAAAATCCATTTGCATCAACCAACACCACAAAGTAGAGATGTGGAATGACACCAGTGAGACACTGGTTCAGGAAAGCACTTAGCATATGCTTGCTGTTAATGATGTGCTGAAGTTTCATTGACTTGAGACTGAGTGGAACTGAAGTACATGCTTAAAAAGTATTGTCCAGCCTGCCCTCATAAATCTAATCCAGAAACCAAACCAGATTTCTCACCTGTGGAGGTGATTCCTCTGAACGTGCCTAGGTAGTCTGAAGATATTTGCTTGGCTGGTGTCTGTGGTAAACTTAGGCTTGGTCTATACTGCCATGCTGGTTTGACGGAATTGCATGCTACGTATTCTAGAATGCATATTTCTTGTCGACTTGCTTATCCTCCTTTACCGTGGTGTCTTCACTGGGCTGCACAAATGGGAAATCCTCTCCGTTTGACTTAGCATTACTCTTTTCTGGGGGGTGGAGTTACTGTGTCAAACTGAAAGTGCTTCTGGGATCGATTGAGCAGATCTCCACTGGCTGCTTAATCGATCCTGCTGCATCGATCCATGGAGACTGACACAGCTTTTTCAGTGTAGACAACCAAGTAGAGCCTGGTCTTCAGAGCTGCCAGTCAGGCACCTTTTACAATAATTTAATCCACTCTCCCTCTCCCCTCCAAAATGTGAAGGGGCAGAAATGCCATCATGGCAATCTGCAGTTAATGGAAAGCCTCTTACTTTGATTTGCAGTTTAAGGCGGTGTTATTACGGCATTTGAATTTCTATACAGGTAGCTATAGGTAGACCTTCCTCAGAGCTGAAAATAATAATGTTTAAAAGAAAAGAAAGGTAAAAAGAAAAGACAGCTTCTACAGGATCGCTTTTGAGGTAGAAAGCTCAAATACAATAAATATAATTTGATTTAGAAGTGCTATCATCTTTTATTTACTTTGAGATTGGCTGCTTTATATTGGTTCTTTTAGTACTGATGTATTTTTTTCCAACTGTCTGCATTCTATTTAGTGATATTTTCTAACAGTCCACTTGTCTCTTGTATGAAACAAATACATATTTATTGGCCTGCATTATCTTCTGACAATATAATTTCTCCTGAAAATAGCTTTTGCTTTTATTTTTCACGGTGCTATGAAAGTGGCCCTATTAAGCTATGTTTTAGATGTTCACTTTCCATTGGTGACTTACGAGGGCCAAATTCATCGCTGGTCTAACACAATGAAAGTCAGGGAAGTTATACCACAGATGCACCTGGTTGTGAATATTGTTTGGTGTGTACTGAATAAGCAGTCTGGATGCTGTATTAGCACAATGCCGGGTTCTCCAGTGTAGATACAAAGGGGAATGTTGTACAATGTTCCTTAAAATGTGTTCAATTTCTATTATCTTGCTGTTTCACTCCAAGTTCAGTGATTTTTATTGTTTTCCCCCAAGTTGGAAAGCAACTGTTTCTGCTTCTGAAATGTGTTCGATGGCTTAACAGATGTTTTCTGTAAATCCCCAGTGCAAAGCAACCTCAGCTTTGTTTGATTCAATCTCTGTTCATTAAAGATGGTTTTCATGTTTTGATGCTTGAGTCATCTCATCCCTTTCCCCTGCCCCTGCTATGCTCTGATTTTACAGTATGTCACAAATAGAGCTTTTCTAATGATTCTTGAATAATGGTAGTTTTGCCATTACTCCTTAAGGGCCAGGTATTGGGACACCTATTCGAACCACATATAAATGGGGCCCTGTTCAGTGGTCTTGTTACAGGCTGGATGGACAGTATCGTCCTCCTCAGTCTCTACTGTGCACACAGCTCTGACGTCATTCCTCCTGGCTCCTGAGATGTGTAGTTGGTAAATCTGATAGCTGAGGTTCTTTTCCCTGTTCTCGTGGCTTCTCTTTAAATTTTCTTATGACGCTGTTGCTGATTCCACAGACAGAAGCTTCTCTGCAGCCTCTATAGGAGAACTGTGCAGTTCTGCTACAGTCATGGCCTTCATGTTTATGGAGGGAAGAAGCAGCATTTTGCTCTAATGGTGCTTTTAGGGTTCAGTCATGCCAAGTGCTCAACAGCCTGGCCCTGATCCAGCAAAGAGCTCCCGTTCACTTCCGTGGGACTAGTCAAGTTCTTGAAATTAAACCCATGCCAATACTTTGATGGATCAGGTTCTGACTGCTCAGCACTTGTTGGTATCAAGCCCAAAATGAAAATGCTTGTGAGTTATTAATCCAGCAACAAAATGTAGCTCTCTCAAAATATGTGCCCTATTCCATTCTATGAACATCCTTACATGCCGCTGATCGCCGTGGTATCTGAGTTCCAAAGGGATAGCGGTGTTATTCTAGTCCAGCAAAACAAACAAGGTATCTGAGTGATTGTGGCAGTAACTCAAGAAATGTAGGACCAAAACATAGCTTCCCCACCCCAAACTCTCAAACTCTATCCCACTCTTCATCTAATTGCCGTTTAAATGCCTAAAAAGAACATTTTACAGGTAAGTGGTATTTGGTCTTGACTGGAAACTTATGGATAAAATTTCAGAAGTTTCTCCAGAAATATTCAAACAAGGTATCAGATGTACACACAAATCCTTTAATTGTTCGCAGTGGCTAGTTTCATAGGCAATTATCCCTATGCACAGTAATGTGGATAACAAATAGAAATGCTGGCATAGTTTGTGGTGGTTTTCTTCCTGGAAACTCTGGAAAACTGTGGCCCTGCTTGTTTTATGTTAGTTGATTTTTTTTAAATGGAATTTGGGGAGTTATAACTATATACAAAGTTATATTTCGGTGTCAAGAAAAACATTTGGCTTTTTTCCCCAAGAAAGTTAAGATATTGGGTTCAACTTTTGTACAGACCCAAGGGAGTGCCAAGCTGGAAGTAACGAATGAACCAAAGGGAAATGCAGGAATAGATCATTTTGGAGAATCTGGTAACTTCCTTGCCTACTGTAGGATATTCAAACATCTTGACAATGCATTACTTAGGCTGAGTGATTACTAATGGGGCTGGGTGTTATTTATATACTTAGTGCAGCCAGAAAATACATGATGATGTTTTCTGAGCCACTGTAAAGACTGGTGACAGAGCACTGTCATGCTAGGCACCTGCAAGGTATCACGCTAGTCTCTGGTTAATGTCACCGTTAGCAGTTTCTGATAAGGGCGAAGAGTGAGACATTTGCTGCAAAGAGGCGCGTCTGTCTCTGTGATGTCTTTGTTCTAACACCATTAATTCTGGCAAGAGGTCATCATGCTGCTGCGCAGAGAGCCAGTGAGAGAATTCTCAAGGCGTTCCAGATTGTCCATCAAGGAGCGGAGTAGGGGATTTGTTTTCCCTTCCCCAAGAAAATGCGGTGTAGAAAATACGTCCCATTGTTCCCAAGCAATCAGCAGATGTTTCTGTGCCTCCACAGGAGTTTGACTCCACTGGAACCACATTTCCAAGGCCTTCCTCTGGCTATTGCTGTCTCTGAAAGGCATGGGAAGGCTGCATTAGTTTTGTCTACTAAGCTCTGGGGGGCAAGGAGGGAAACAATGTGTTGCTGTCTCACCCAGAATCAGCCCTCTGCAGGGCCTTGGGGAGAGCTGGTATCTGCTGTGTGGTTACCACTCACTGCCACTTGCACATGGCAGAGGGAGAATCCAAAAACAGATCCTGTGGGGATAACAAGTTTTGGCCAGTTGAGGATCGGCTCTCCTTGCTCTCCTCTGATAGTATCTCTCTCCCCTCCACCCCCTCTTCCTTCAAGCTCCTTGATGTCCAGAATGTAAAGTCATTTAAACACTCAGAGTTCTATTACATCAGCAGACTGAACTCTGGGAAATTTCTCTTTTATTTCTTTTCTTATGAATTGTCATTAGAATAAATTGTCCATGTTTAAAAAAAAAAGCGATTTTTGTATTACCCCCACCCCGTCTCACCCATGAACACAAATAAGTAAAGCTCTCCTTAATTTTAATGAAACATTGCCACTGTGAAAATAGTGACATTTTATTCCAGTGAACTAACCTGTGCCACAAAGAAAGAGATTATTTGATCAAACTTTACATTAAAGATCCTTTTATAAAAAGGTTATAAAGTGTTAATGATAGATTACAGAATTGTGATAGACTTCACTAAGTCAATGAGTTGCTTATGACCTTGGTTTATAACTATTTATAATGATATGCTTATGGTAACGCACTGGTGAAGGTGTGTTACGTGTCTTCCTCCCTTATTGGTCCATATAGGAGATGAGTTTTGGAGAACCCTATTTAGAAAGCTTGGTTCTTTAGCTAAAGCTTTAGATTAGATATTCATACTTTCAGTTCCATTAGTTCCCAGCTCAATGCTTGGTGTCAGCCATGACAGTGGCCATCACATTTACAACGTGTTGTGGCAGGTACTGCTCATCTCTATAACATGCTTATGGCATCCATATATCATGTATTAGTAAACCATTTATAAGTGGAACCTTAATATAAAGAGTGATTCATTATTTAATACCTGTATTTGAAGAAAGCACAAAATAACCTTTTGTACGGTGTCTCAAAGCTCCTTCTAGCCCATTTTTCTTGATGGATATCATAGCACATGGGATGGATTTATAGGATAGTCTCTTGGTATCTTGCTAGCTAGTTTAATTGTCTACTCAGATGGATTGCAAACCTTGTCTAGTTGATTAGATCATTGATACTTAGACTGAGGCTTGCAAGCCACAAGTGGCTTTTTAATGTGTCTCCTGCGATTCTTTGCAATGCATGATATTAAAACACTGTGATTTAGTTATAAACCAATCAGTTACTTTTACAGCTTTTGCTGTTATTTACCAGTAGTAGTTAATACAATAATACTAGGTGAATAATTTCATAGATATAAAATATACTGCATATGAATATATAGTAAAAGAAGCAATGAATTCACACTGCTATGGGTATTTCGGATAATGTTGATTGCTAAGTTGGCCCCTGAACACTGGGGTCTGAGCATCACTGAGATAAAGTAATGGACAGGGAGTTGGGAATCTTGGGTTTTATAAACAGATTAGTGTAAACCAAGTCAATCCATTTTTCTATGCCTCTATTTACTTGTTGCTAAAATGAGTAGACTGGCACTTCACATTAAAATGATAAAGTTAAAATAATATATCAGTATCACTATTGTTGTTCTCACAGTTTTAATAAATATGATAAAGAGAATGGATTAAAATTAAAGTCTTTCCACAGCAGGCCACAGACTAAGGTATGATAAACTGCTTTTGTCTGAAAAAATTACTCTGTAAAACATGACATTATTGAGTTCCACCTCTATGACTTTGATCACATGTCCATTGGGTTCCAGTCTCTCTGATTTTGATCATATTTACTCAGTTTACAAATGAAAAAAGCTCCATTTTGCAAACTGCAATTGGGATCTTAAAAAATCAAGCCTGCTGCTTCCCTCTTCACATGTTGTCAACAGTATTAAAGACTCTGCAGATCAAATTCTGTCCTTAGTCATACCTGTGCCACCTGTTCTCCCTGGGGGGAAGGGATAGGAGAAAGTGGGTCCCCGTTCTTTTGGTGACCAGGGGGAAAAAAGGAATGGAGAACTATGCTGATAATTTAGGCCCTATAACTATCTGAAAGGAGATTCCAAGGGAGGATGGCATTAAGCTATTCTCAGTGGTGGGAGATGACAGAACACGAAGCAATGGTCCCAAGTTGCAGTGGGGGAGGTCTAGGTTGGATATTAAGAATAACTTTTTCACTAGGAGAATGGGTAAGTACTGAAATGTGTTACCTTGGGAGGTGGTAGAATCTCTGTCCTGAGAGCTTTTAAAGTGTGGCTTGACAAAGCCATGGCTGGGATGATTCATTTGGGGTTGGTCCTGATTTGAGCAAAGGGTAGGACTAGCTGATCTCTTGAGGTTCCTTCCACCCTAATCTTTTATGATTCTATATTTGGAACCTTTCAATTCTGTGGATGATATGAGTGGTAATGGACTCCAGGACTCACTCCCTCTCAGCTATGTTCACTTGGCAGGGATTATAGTTATAAAAAAAATTAGGTAGAGCTCTGAATATACACATGGAACAAATCTATGGTATAAGTAGGTGCCATTTTTACATAGTCACTTTTCATAATTGAATTCCACTTTGGTTCCTATCTTTGGGTCCAGTCAAGCTGAGCTCCCAGCAGGACCCAAGGGGAAAAGGCAAAGGGAGACTTATACATCTTTAGCTTGCACAATTCTACCCTAACCTTTATGGCTTCTGGGGATCTCTGGCAATAAGTTTAAAGCATCCCAAATTTACCTGGAAATCATTAGTGCAGGGCATTTTGACCTTGCCCTATTTTCCCTAGAGCTACAAGTATGAAAAATCAGATTGCCTAAACCAGTCCTGCTTCTCCCCAACAATCCCTTACACCAGAGAAATACATAGCTGACCACTTAGGCCAGCCTTCAGGCCATTGGAACAGCACATACCAGATTTGGTAGGGCCCACGCTTGGACTATTCAAGACCCCAGTGAGCACAAGGGGTGGAATTGTGCATTGCAGGAAACACTCCTCTTAGAGGTCCATGGCCTACCAAACAAACTGCTATTATATTAACTATAGTCCCTGAAATTTAACATTTATAATCTGTTAGAAGGAAAAATATAGGCAAAATTGTCAAATTTTGATCTCCTGGCTGTCAGGAGAAGGCAGGATCATTGATGGAGCAGGCATATTGATGACTCAGAATGTAATACTTGGTGTTTTCTTACTTTTTTCTTGGTTTTACCTATGACACAACTATTTTTACACCATTCTTTGTTCAACAAATTTGTCAAATACAAAAGAAATTACGTGGTCCCATAATTGGTTTATTTGTGTTCTTTCATGTCTGAGCCTGAGGCAAAACTGTAGATGCATACATGTCGTAGCTAGCTTCCATTTACAAAGTGTCTATTAGTTTAGATTACAAAATGGCTATTAGTGAAATTGAGCTGTTTATTAAATCCATGTGTAAAGAAACCAACACCTAAATTGTGGTAACATTTTGTCTCTAAATTTAGAATGCATGCATTAAAAACTCACTGCAAAACAAAAAGAAAAAAATTCCTACATAATTTGAAATTAATGTTAATAGTCTGATTAAAACTATGCCATTTGTTCCCCAGGTTTAATAGTTGGCATTTTCTGCTGAGTGGGTATTAAAGTCCAAGCAATTAAGGGTTTCCTCATTTCTATGCAGATCTTTAATGCAACTGATGATTCATTAGGTAAAAATTTCAAAAGCATCTGCACAACTTGTTAATTTAAGTCAACTTTAACTAAGTCGACTTAGTGTGTCTACACCTAAAAATAAAGTTGACTTAAAGGGGAACTTAAAAAGTCGACATAGAGCGTCCACACTGGACGCCTAGGTCAACTTCTAGGGGCTTAGGGGGACCTAGGGGAGGTCCACAGGGGCCCAATGCCATGGGGCTCAGCCTTTGCCCCATTGTACCTAGGGGACAGGAACCCTGGCAGGGCATAGGGGCAGAGTGGGCAGGGCTCCGATCTGGTCTGTGGGGGGCATGCCAGTCTCCCTCTGTGCCCCCCTCCCCAGCAGGTAGGGCATTGGTGTAGTCCTGGGGTAGCCCTAAGTTGACTTAGGGCTACCCCACATCTACACTGGCTTAAGTCGACTCTAGGGAGTCGACTTAAGCCTTAGGTCTAAAAGGAGGTTTAATAAAGTCAACTTAATATTAATTAAGTCGACTTTATTTTCCTTAAGTCGACTTAAGCAAGCTGCTTAAGTTGACTTAAGGAAAGTGTAGTGTAGACACAGGGTAAATTAAGTCAACTTAAGCAAGCTTAAGTCGACTTAATTTACCAGTGTAGACGCAGCCAAGGAGTCCTGGGGCACTTTTAAAGACTAACACATTTATTTATCGCATGAGTTTCATGGGAGAAAATCTCACTTCATCAGATGCTTTGAAGATGGGGAACCTATAGAATGGGAGGAAATTAAATGCAGGGAAATGTATGACACAGGATCAGGTCAAGCTGTAACAGCAAATCGGAATAGGTGTTGGGATTTAAACACTGGAGAACAACACATAGAGGAAGGTGAGGTCAAATCACCTGTTGTAATGAGAAACATTTGCACGTGAGTTCCAATTCTTCAGTTTCTCTTTGAAGATTCCATTTGTTATCCATTTGTTTGAGCACCACTATTAACAAATCATCAATCGAGTGAATAAGGAGATTGAAGTGATGCCCCTATTGGTTTTTTAATGTTATTTCTGGTCCCAGATTTGTGTCCATTTATTCTTTGGTGCAGAGACTGTCCTGTTTGTCCAATATATAAGGTGGGGGGAAGGGGGCATTTCTGTCACATAATGGCATAAATCACACTGTAGATGAGCAGGTGAAAGTGCCCTTGATTTTTTTTTCTTGTTACAACAGGTGATTTGATTTCACCTTCCTCTATATGTTGTTTCCCAGTGTTTGAATCTTAACAACTGCTTTGATTTGCTGTACAGTCTGACCTGATCCTATGACTTACAACTCCCGGTATTTATTTTCCTCCCATTCTGTAAGTTCCCCATCTTCAAAGTGTCTGATGAAGCGGGATTTTCTCCCATGAAAGCTCATAAATTTGTTGCTCTTTAAAAGTGCCACAGGTTTCTTTGTTTATTTTTCTCATTTTCAAAGGTGACTTAGGCATTTACAGCCAGATTTCCAAAGGTATTTCGTCACTCACCTGTGCAAATTGGGGTCTAGTGGGATTTTCAGGAGTACTTAAGTGTTGAATTCCCATTGTAGTCAGGAGTTATTGAAAATACTCCCAGCCTATGAGGAATGTTCAGTTCCATCAAGCTCATAATGAGCACAGTGGGAAACATTCAGTAATAGTGATCCAAATGGAACCAATATAGTTTAATGGGACCCAGATATACTTATTATGTGCATTGAGAAAAACAAAGAGGACCATAGCATAAAAATAGGATTTGGAAGAGCTGTGAATTCGCCTCTGAATTCGTACGTGTACATAACTTGTATTCATGTGGCTTTCCATTAGCTATCTGCATAACTGGTATGAACCCTTTGTTCAAGAACATCTGCAAAATATAATCAACATTGAGTCCCCCTTCTTATCACATAAATAGAGCAGGATACACACTGCTGCTCAGTAGGCAGCAGTGTTTTATCTCCACTTTTGAAGAGTGAGTTCATTGTTTTTTTTCCCTCCACAAAGGTCATGAAATACATGAAGTTGTCTATTTAATCTACAGATAAACACATTTCAGTAGTACAAGAAACAGCATAGTGCATGCTTTGGTATCTGAAAGCAGCCAAAAAACATTTCTGTAAATACAGGAAAGGCTCCAAGAACAGAAATGATCGCCCAAATAGTCTGAAATTGGGAATGGGGGCCAACACAAAGGCACTTCACTGTCTCCAGGTGTAACTCTTTCCCCGCATTCCTTTTAAATTGAATGAGTGCATATTAAAACCTTGTATTCTTGCAAGTCCCTTCTCAAAAGGCCTGTTTTCCCTTCCTGTCCTTGTTTACTTTCCTTCATTAGTCAAGTTCAGCTGATTTGAATAGTCCTGATGTGAACGTCTGAGTCTTGTCTTTGCAAATCATTTGGTTATGCTCAGGAGGTCAACAACAACTGAGTGGTAGTAACAGCAATTGTCACTGCAGCTGTCACTTCTTGCCACTAAACCATTCCAATGCTGAGTTTCCTCTGAAGACTTCTTCCATCTGCTTCCACTAAGAGCAAATAGCCAAACAATGAAAGCAACAGAGCTGTAAAATGACAATTTATTGCTCTCGTATTCTCCAAGAACTGAAAGTTCATATGTATTCTCAACATGATCTGTGAAGTGTGAATTTTGCCATAGATATTAAATTTGGGATTAGAAAGCAAACTGTTAGCAGTTAAAGTTTTGAAAATATCAATCAGAAATGTATTTGGAAAACTAATTTATTCATTTTTTTTTGTCCCAAAAAATTAAAATCAGATTTAAAAGATTTTTTTTCCTATTGTCATTGGAAATTTCCTCAGGGAGTTAAAAATCTGATCATCACGTGTTACATATTTGAGATCCACAGATGGAAAGTACTTTATTTTCAGGCCCATAAATGGCAGTGACCTCTCTGTGGAGAGGACTGTGGTTCTGCATACAGCCCTATTAAAGTCAGCGGTTCACTCTACAGGTACAGGAGTTTGCCTGTGCAGAGGTTGTTGTAGGACTGAAGCCTTGTTTATTATGTTATTCTTATAACTGGAAGTAAGGACTGTGGGATCAATAAGTAGAATAGTGGCAAAGTCAAATTGTTAGGTATTGGCTTTCTGATACTGCCAATAAAAATATTCTATAATTTAGTGGGAAGAGTTTTTATACCCTCATGTGCTAAAAATGTTGATTCCTTGCATCTCCAAAATGTGGACTCTACACTAAGCAAAAATGCTAAAAACTCTACATATCCTTGTTTGACGCTGACACAGCTGATTTTATTAGTAACACATAGTGGAATTGTTAGATCTATGGCAAAATATCCCACTAATTCCATGAGTTAAGAAACTCATACTGCCTAAAAGCCTCCTGCGTCTGTAAGACTTTCACTTTATGAGTGGGATTAAACAAGATAACCAACTATAGATCTTAACATATCCAATTTGCACCAGACAAAACCCTGTTTAATAGCAATTACGCAATATATGTTAGTTAGCATACTACTTTATATGACTAGCAGGGAGTTATGAAACAGTAGAACATTCATACAAAACTGTTACCTTAAGGCTTAGGTTCCTGAGAGACTTTTTTTTTTAAAAATGTATTTCTGTGATCAGTTGTTTTATTTGTTTGTTGGTAATCAAACTAGCCGCCCAACTTGGAGAACACTTTACTTGCTTAATTGACTCTGTATTATACTCCTAACTAGGAGAAAAAATGCTTATTTGAAAACATATGAAGGGCATGTTTACCAAGTAGCAGTTCTGACCTTTTCAAAGTTCCCAGCTTAAATAATAATTGAGGTCATGAGTAAATATATCCATCTTATCTTGCAGATGTTGAACTCTCCCAAGTCCTTTTACATCTTCTGCCTGATATTAGTGGTAGAAACTGTTTTATCGTACCCCAAGCTGGGGCTGTCTGATAGACTTTATGAACTTTTTTCTTTCTTCTAGCCATATGATTAAAATAAAGCCCCGATCAATAAATCTGTATGGTTTCTGTCAGTGGTAAGTGTTTGACTCGGGGTTGTCTCAGAGGTATTTCTTTTCTTCTATTCTTCAGTATTCACGGGGGAATTCACCAATTCCATTAAGTCTTGTTTACCTAGTCTACCTGCTGAGATTGTTTTCAGACTACCTGCTGGAGTGGTGGTGGGAAATATATATGTATGTTTTAAAACAATATGGGTAATGCAAAATAAAAAGCAGCAAGGCAACTGGCTTCCAATATTGGAATCAGACACAGCCACTGAAAGTCTATGCTTTTGGAAGATTAAATGCTTAAGTATGCAGTCTAGATTCATTTGCTGTGATAGTGGGAGGCAGGGCAAAATGGATTACAGAAACAGCTCATAGCTTCTGACATCCAGCTTTGGCTTTTTTCGCCGGCTGCCAGTGTTTTCTCTTTCACTTTTCCCACATGGAGGCTGTATCAGTTGATCAATGGAACAATACAGGAATACCTAATCAATTTTAAAAGCTCCTTCCTCGGGTAACAATTGTATGCTTAACAACACCTCTTCTAGTAATTAAAGGAAAATGTAATGATACCTCCAGCGGAGCTTTTTAAGCAAACATTACATCTACTATTGAAACCTTAATTTATCATGTCTTATGAGTCATCAGTTTTGAGGGGGAAAAACAGCCTTGGATTTAAAAGGTGATGTCTGCTGCAGCCCAGCTTGGTTATATCTTAAATTTGCATGGTATTATTATGTCTGCAAAGCATAATAATAGCAGAAAAGCAGTGATTTAATTGTGCCCCACTCAGAACACTTTGTGTATCTCTCATTTGGATTATTTGGGGGGGTGGAGGGGTGGGAGGCGGTAGGGCCAAGCTAATATGACATTTTCCTCCCTTAGCAAAATTAGATATATGTTTTTATCCACAAATGCAGCTAAGAAAGAGCACCTTGTTTGTTATATGCAAAACTCACTTCAAATAACAGCAGTAATCTGCTATTCCTGGTGAGAACAAAAAGACAAGGGTTTAGTCAGCAGAAATGAATCCAGTCAGCTGAATGTTGCACATCTGTATTATTTATTTGAGTACAATGAAGCATTTTTTGTCAATAGACTTACGCAGAGAGTCCTATGTTACATGGTCAAGATGTTGTCTGATCCTTTCTGGACTCATTTGCAATATGGATCAAGAGACAATGACTTTTCCCATCTAATTGCCGAAAGGGTATAGGGTAGAGCTGGGTTCACTCTTATTCCATGAAGTTATTTTTTTCTAAAATTCATGAAGTACGGGCTGCATTACAAATGTTAATGTTACTATTATAGGATCATAATTTAAAAACTGCAAAGGGCTGCAGCAGCTTGTCATCCCCCCACTTTATTAAAATGAATGAACAGATGTACAATTTATTTCTGCTGAACTATCATCTAAATTCATAGGCTATTTCTCATGTGTCTAAAATCCATGTTGGTTTCCCATTTTCTTTGCTTTAGAAAAAAAAATTACACTCTCACATTTATCACTCTAGGGATATAAACGAAAAGTGTACTCTTGACATCATTCGCTTCAGATGAATATCCTTGGCACAGTTTAAACCCCATCTCGTCGAGCCTATTCAGCAAAAGCAATGCACCCAGGATCGAGTTGGAAAACCCCTCTGCCCCCCATGTTCAAGACTGACAGCTTGAGCCACATGCGATTATATATTCTTTCTGGCGCAATGAGGTGGCCCTGCCGATTTAAAAGATTAAATGCAACCATGTAACACTAGCAAAGGGTATACAATTAAAAGTAAAGTCTGTTTCCTTAATGGCCAACTTTGGGAAATCCAAAGGGTCAAATGATTTACCATAAACTGGTGATGCATAATAATCTGTGTAGCTAAATTTATAGTTAATAGGAACATTTTTATTGGCCTCAACAATTAGTGATGCTTTGTATTAATATATCATCAGATTGCATGGCCATTTTAGTTGCTTCACAGAAACAACAAACAGAACAAGATGACATTAGGGTGACCAGATAGCAAGTGTGAAAAATCAGGACAGAGGTCGGGAGCTAATAGGCACATATACAAGACAAAACTCCAAATATTTGGACTATGTCTAAAAAGTTCGGACACCCGGTCGCCCTAGATGACACACACATTCAAGGACTAAAGGTCATAATCACGTGGGGCATGAAACAAATACATAGCCATAGGAAAAATTAGTGTAAAAATTCCAGATGTTTACTGTCAATATATCATCAGTCTTCCTTATTTGGCAAGGTTTGCAGGCAACCGTTTGCACTTGTTCCATGTGAGGAATGAGTGTACAATGTGCCCCTGAGGTTCCAGCAGCATTTCCTTTGCAAATCTTATTTCTAAAGGTTTATGTTGCAAGAGAGCAGTAAAAATGTGCTGCAGGCTGCAAGTTGACATCAGATTTCTCGGCCTGTGAACATTCTATTTTTAATTTTATAAAAAATCATTTTGGCAAGGCCTAAAAAGAACAGAATGTGAAACAATCTGCTTTATTCACTTTTTAACTGTTCTTTAATTTAAGCACAGCTTTGTAAATGCTCCTTTACAGGAGAGGTTAGGAATATCACCTCAGTTAAATGGCCAGCTCTCTCTTTATGTGTTGTCTTTGGAGCTTTAGTCTACAAGAGAAAGTAAATCATCTGCTTATTGTATTTGGAACAATTAGTTCATCAAGTGTGAATGTATAAATGCACCCAGGCAGCATGAGAGTGTCTCATATGTGTAAGACAAACAGAACCTCATAAATCTTATCAATCCAAGGATAAAAGTAACCTGTTTCTTGGCTATGATCGCATGATATTTCAGATTGGTCTTGGCAGAAGTAAAAGAATGTTCTATAATGGACGTTACCATCCTCCAGATGAGATGCGTGTCACCTTTATACTAAGGTTACCTTATATTAATATAGAATTTATATTACCGTAGCAGCTAGGAACCTTAATTGTGAGCTAGGAACCTCTTGTGCTTGGTGCTGTACGAACACAGAACAAAAAGATAGGTTACAATATAATAGATTAATGTTGTAAGTATGATGCAAATAATAATAGTATGTGTTACAAATGGTTCTAAGCGCAACAGTAAATGGCCTTGGAATGCTCACTCCCATTCTTTTTCAATCCAAACTTGTTATGGGTGGTTTTTACCTTTGTATTTTCAGGATAGTACCATATACTTTCAGCTAAGAAAACAAATGATGAAAATATAACTTTCTTACATATCCTCTTTCATCTCCAGCTGAGAAAGCAAATGGGCTTTTTGCAGCCAGTCCCTATTTCTATAATGGACAGAACCAAACCCCCAGATCAAAACCCTGCTGAATTTTTGGGGGCGTGGAGGATATGTAAGATCTGGATCCAAATTTTTTGGCTGTGTCTTATTTATTTATTGGCATGGAGCTTTCTCCTTTCTCACAGTTCAAGCAACAAGCTTCATTCAAAGCAATGTGCTTGCAGTCATTCATAAAACCACACTTTGTGAACTGCATTCTATGACTGTGGAAAGGTTTATTATTATATGGCATTATTCTAGTCTCTGTAGGTCCTTATATCCTGGGTACCAATGCCACAGTACCTGAGTGCCTTCCAGCTGTACGTTGTGGTATATCTGTCAAGTGTTCTTTCTCGCATTTGTCCCGGGGGAGAATTATATGTGCAGTACTGTTCTGTTTCAGTAGGGCTGTCGTTCTGTACTCTTACGAATCACAGTGCCACCTGCTGGCCATCCTGGGAACTAGCTCTGCCAGCTTGTGCTCTGCAGCCAGTGGTGTCTTCTACTCATCCTGCCTCATTGCGTAGTACCACTCCCTGCTGAAGCTGCAGTCTCCTCTTCATGGTTTGGCCCTCCTGCCAGGTCCCTAAGGTCCTTCTCTTCCAGGGAATTCACAATATTTCCAGACCAGCTGTCTGGCTGGCATCTCCCATGCCCTGATTACTGAGTTCCAATCCAGGGACCCTCAGCTCAGAAATCCTCGCTTACCTCTTCTAGCTTCCACTTCCTTGGACCGCTTCCTAGCACTGGCTCCCCTTCTTTTTCTGGGTCTACCAGTTCCAAAACCCTGCATCCTCTTCCCAAGATGTGACAGCAGCCAACACATGCTGCAGTCTCCAAACACTGCTCCTCTTACTTAGGGAGTATATGTCCTTTCCCTTTAGCATGTCCTGTCTACAGGGAACTACCTGGTTTTATACGGCTCTCCCCCCACCCTGGTCTGGCCCAGGTGAGTGTCTTCTTAACCAATCAGTTCCCAGCTTCCTGACTTCTCCTCCAGATGCAGCCTAAGGAATTAATTGGCTAGTCTGTTCGCCTTTACCCCTTCCAACCTCATGTCAGGAGGACAAGCATCAGCAGAGTTTTTGTTGTTGAGATTTTTTTTCCCCTATAATGCAATCCATTTAAAGATACAGCATATTGGCAGTTCTCTTTGCTTTTCTGATAGAAACAGGCTGAGGGAATTTCATGCTCATGAAAATGTGAGACTGTTAGCACTGGCTAGTGACCTATATAGCATCGGCAGGCACTCAGCAGTCTTCCCCATATATTGCTGCTAATGTATCTAACTCCTGGCCAGTGATTTCTCTGTAGTTTCTGTTGAGCGTCTCTTGAGCTGAGAGTGTCTGACAGCTGTGTCAAATTTTGTCCTGTAGGCAGATGCCCACATGCATATTGGATGAGACCCCCTCAAACAGTCACTTCATAACTGGCATCATTAGAAGAATATGATTACAAATATATAGCACTTTCATCCCAAAGGACCCCTAAGTAGGATACAGACTGGCCCACATTAATTTCCCTTGCCACAAGGAAATGTAAATTGCAAACTCTGCAACTGGAGGGAGAGGAGAATGTATATCCCAGGAGGGAGACAAACAGTGTTTCCATAACCACCCAACCTCTGGGGTTCTGGCCATCTACAAAGTTTTAATTCCCATAGGAATCTTGCTAGCAGAGGCTGCTAAAGACATGCATTGATTCTGAATGTCCCCAAGGTATTCTGGCCACAGTCGATCCCCAATCAGCAGCACCCATTTGGGGCAGAGCTGAAACCTTTAGGGTCTCTTAGCAGAAAGAGGATATTAAAGATACTTTGAGCATCCCTAATGGTGCAATTTTACATGCGGAGCTCTGTACCTTGATTTATGGGAGAGGGAAGAAGCCAGCACCAATCAGGATGGAGGGGGGAAGAAATTAGATTCTTCATCTTTCTTGTTATCTGTGACATCTGTTTGTTAGAGCTACTCATCTCTCACAACTAAACTTCAGCCACCTCAGGGCTGGAGGTAACATGGCAGAAGCAGTACTATCCAATAACAAAGGAATAAGAAATGGAAAATATCTGATGCACTGACAGATGTGAATTTTGAATCATCAGCATAAAATTATCCAGACAGAACTGAGCAAAACTGCTCGCTGTTGTTAGAAGAGGGAACCCTTATGGGCCAGAGATAATCAGGGTGTGTGTTTTACATCTTACACCATACACCATGCTTGCTGCCACGTGGCACCCCCAATCTCCCTGCTGGAGAGCTGCGTAATTAACTGATTTTGTTCACTGGCAAATCAAAAATCAAAACAAAACAAAAACACAAGTTTGGATTAAATAGTCATTGGGCGTGAGAGACTGAATGGGAGTAACCCACTAGCTTGGTGGTAAGGGCGCTCACCTGTCTGAGGGGAGATCTGGGCTCCAGTCCTTAGGTCAATAAACATTTTAATTATTTATGCAAAAAGAGACTGAGAGAGACCCACCCCAGAATACCCAGTAGTCTGGTAGTAAGGGCACTCAGCTGGTAGGTGTAAACCTCTCCAGGGCCCTGCTCCAGAGTGGGAATTTGACCTACTGTTTTCTGCATCCTAGGTAAGTACCCTAACCACTGAATTATTGGGTAAAAAGCCACCACCACCCCTGGTTTTGGAATGGCATCTGAATCTAGCCCCAAAAGGGAAATGTAGAAAGGGTTTAGACAGTTCCCAGAGTTTTTCTTCTTTTGACTAAAATAATTCTCTGTTATCAAAGCAGATTCATTAACTATTTCAGTTGGCCCAAATGTGCATTTTTCTGTGAGAAATGTTTGGGGAAATTCTTTTCACCTAATGCTACCAGGAGCCGTGAGGAAGCTACGCAAGCCACTGGCGAGCGTAAACTAAACTGCCATGATTTTAAAAATATGCTGGTGTGGAAAAACATGTTCCCTTAGCTTATTGGTAAAACTCTGCGTGCGTGCGTGCGTGCGTGCATGTGTGTGCAAGCCCATTCTAGAATGGGCCAGCAGGGGAAGGGGGGGAAATAACCCCACACTTTAGCAGCAAAGTGCTTTTTTTTGGTCTTACAGTGTTTCCTCCTCTCCCCACATGGAAGTTTCTGGCTTTATGAGTGACACTGTCATGCGTAATTGAAGTTGAAAACCCCAGTAGAATCTCAAATTAGAAATTAAGCTAAAATGCTCAACAGCCGAGGCATAAGAATTCAGGGGGAAAAAATTCCTCATGCAGGGGTAGAAATACATTTATCTAACTGCTTCACTAACTAAATTGATTGAATTAAATGTGCTCTGTAGTGCTAGCTAACCTTTGACCTCTAGTTACTTAGAATAATCAAGATGCTAATGATCTTGGCACGAGCTGAGCTGCAAACGATCGGAAGCACTGGAGGGTTCAGAGAGCCTACACCAGCATTAATCAGTATGTCATCAGGGTTTGATTATAAATCCTAAAGATCACAAGACTGATAAAACACTTTAATTGGCTAAAAATTATATATGTAGGTATTAACCACCGAGCCAAACACCTAAAAATTATTGCTTTCTGCGGAGATGTTGAAGTCAGGTGTCTGTGCTTTGAAGCGTCCCTCTGTTCAGCAATAAATGTACCAATCAGCATCAGCACAAAAGCCGCATTAGCCAGATTAAAAAAGATTTTGTTCTAACATCAAATAGATTTTGATTTTCCTATTGGGGCTTACAGCTCCATTGAAATCATTCCTTATGTTTCACCTATCTCATTATGAGCTTATTTGGAGGCAAGAACTAGTATGGTTTTCAGTCTTCCTGCTAATGCAGCAGTATTCTCACTTGAAAAGGGGAGGTGGGGGGGGGGGAGAAAGCTGCTGGCGGCGGAATATTATACACCTATATACAGAAATAAAATGATGTTTATTGTCCCTTTATGTTATTTGGCATAGAACTGGCAGGCTCAGTTGGAAGTGCGTCATATGGGACCATGCCTTAGAATCCAATAAATTAATTAGCGGGCTTGCTTGCATGGTTTTGCTTGGGAAAGGTTCAGAATGTACTTATCGTGAATAAATACTAAGCACAAAGATAGATTTACAAGTGAAGACAGGAAAAACTATTTAAAAAGGAGGAATAGAATAGTTCTTTAGGAAGCGTTTTTTTCATGCAAGTCCTGATCCAATGTTAAAGAGTTTAAGGCCAGAAGAGAGCACTAGAACATCTAGTTCATCACTTGCACAGTAAACCCCAAACCCAAAATTAGACCAAATGTTCATTGAAGTCAAATGTGTATTGACATCACCTCCTGCTGAGCACATAGGCTTTGACCAGGGAACTTCTAATGCTTGTCCACTCTGATCAAGGATAACATCAGCCATCAACAGATATTGACAATCATACTAAACTGAGAAAGGCAAGACGCTTCCTCGGTACCGTGGTACTTCGATCTACAAGTGTCGGTAATATACTGGATGTATTGGACAGGCAGATTACGATGTGAAATTATGTGAGCAATGACTTCATCTTGTATGTATGCTCTTTGTTCATCTTTATTTGTAATCTCTCAAGGGATTATTTCTCCATCCACATCAAACGGTGTGTGGTTTCTGTGGTGGAAAAAAGAACGATTGTATTCTATTAGGCTGTGTGTGTCTTCTGAGCATACTGGTAAGAAAATGTAAATTATGAGCAAGAAAATGAAAGTTCACTAAATATCCCCTCAACAAACATTCCAGGGAAGAAACAGTAGCAGAAAAGTCACTCCGAAAAGAGATGTTTAGCTTTCCTTTTTCCCAAAATATTTTTCTCTTAAATACAGATGAAATGAACATCTAAGAAAGAAGTTGGACAATGGAGGAGGGAGAATATAGGTTCCCTTCAAACAGAAAAAAAGAGACTCTATTTCCAATATCTTTACTTTCTTCCTGACCTCCCTCTCTTTTATTCAACCTCAGATAGTACATCTATTCACTCCATGCTTCAATCACACCCTCTCATAACGCTTACAAGTCTACATTTAATTCACACACACTTTCACATTGTGCACACAACATCTGCAAGAGAACTCTTTGCAAACTCTCTTTTGAACAGTGCCAACACAATGCCGTACTAGCAGGCTCACAATACTTTGAAGTCACTAGGTTGGTGAGATTCCATGACATCGACTACTGCTTCTCCTTTTTGTCCTTGGAAAGGAGGTCTTTTTGTGCTCAGGACTGGATTAAGACAGGGCCTTTAGGGACACCAGTCCCACATCCCGACCTAAATGGGGTCCCCGCAAAAATCTGGCCCGGCCAAGCAACAAGCTGCTGCCAATCACCACCAGCCTGCCTGCCCTGTCCCTGGGCTGGGTGGTCTGTAGCCAAGTTGTGGGGCAGGAATGCCACGGACCACAACCTCTGGCCCGAAGGCCAGAGGCCCCAGAACCCACCTCCCCACTGCACTGCCTGGGAGTCTCAAACATCATCCCCATAGCATTGGCTGAGCTGCAGGTCCTGGACAACACCCCCTCCACTGCCGAGCAGGCTGCGGATCCTGGAGCCACTCAGCCCCAGACCCCGCCCCCAAACTCCATCTTCTCACCGCTGGCCCTGCCCATCCTGCCCCCAGGTGGAGCACCACTGCTGGGGGAGCACCAGAGTGGGCAGCCATGGGCTCTGTGGGCCTTGATCCAGCCCTGTTTGTGCGAGTTGCAGACTCATATCCAACTGTCCCTATAAGGAGATTGGTAGCACTGTGTTCTACAGAATATTGGAAATATGATAAAGAAAACCTCCCTGTGAGAGAAAACAGAAAAGAAAGAAATCATTAGTCATGAAAGTTCTCTTACATTGATCCTTAAATGGTTCTCCTCATAGTACAGCACTTTCATATACCTCTTCTGTTTCCATTCAGTGAATGCTGCACAAACAGGAGATAAGACAGCAATTTTGATGGAAACTCGTGAACATCCTATCTGAGAGGCTGCATACGATAGACTGTATTCATCAGCTTTAGGAAAGAGAGTCTTCTGTTTGCCTGAAAAAGTTATGATGTGCAGATGGTTTGAAATATGGAAAAGATATGGCCAAATATGAACAAATATGGCCAGAATTTCCCTCCCCTTGACTCCCTACTTCCCACAGAAAATGGATACTGGCTTGAAGTTTCATTTTCAAAACTCAGACAAATTTTGTATTATTGCATATAAAATTACTTCCTTCCATCTGTACCTCCTGGCACACTGTGAAACTTCACATCGTTCTTAACTGGCTCCAAAAAGAATTTTTCAGACTGGCCCAACTTCAAACAGATCTCTGCTGGAGGAGTTCGTAAATCCAGGGCATTTTACCCACATCAGCTGGCACACTCTGATATGCTAGAAGTTTGGGGAAATTGATTAAATTTTGTTGCTAAAATATTCTAGAGATACAAGTTGTTCCAACACATGTATGGTGCTCGCCAAAGACCACGGGAAGAGGCTTAACCACTGTTGAAACATCTGCTGTTGGCAGCACGGATTGGGATCCGCTGCAAGCTGGCACTGTGAATAACCAACTTCATTGGAAAAATGGTTTTGTCAATGCAAAAAGTGAGAACATATTAGATAGGATCTCGTGCTTCTTTTACTATTTTACTACTTCTTTTTCTCATCTATCCCAAGGATTCTACCTTGGAGAAGGTCTCACGTCTATCCCATTTTGAGATCTATGTGCAACATGGCAGTTTCTCAGAAGGATTAAAATATAGTTCCTCTTGCAGTGTCAAAGGGATCATGGTGTTTTTACCGTGTTACTCAACCTGTGCAACAGCATTACAAAGTCCAAGGCTGTACTACAATTTCCTTGGATTTTACAAGGCCGTGGCATAGTTTGGGGGAAATAATTAAAACATGATTCAGTCCCATCTGTACTATAACTCAAATTGTGCTTTAACCTGTATTGTAAACCTGGGATACAACTAGGCATCTCAATATGGTGGCAATTTAGGTGGGATCTATGCCAAAAGAATCAACATACCTGTTCTTTCGTCAATGAGGCTAAAAGATCTCTCTTTGCTTACATAAAATACAGAGACAAAAGAGTCTTGTGGCACTTTTAAAGACTAACAGATTTATTAATCTCATGAGCTTTCGTGGGAGAAAATCCCACTTCGTCAGACGCTTTGAAGATAGGAAAG
>ML685783.1:23923362-23998479 GCA_007922175.1 Pelusios castaneus
GATTAATAAATCTGTTAGTCTTTAAAAGTGCCACAAGACTCTTTTGTCTTTCTACAATAGACTAACACGGCTACCCCTTTGGAATAAAATACAGAGGTATATGTTGACACACTTTTTAACAGTAGGAGAAGAGACTGTAATTACCCATAGAAACATATTACCAAGGAACATGGTATAAAATACTGATCTCTTGGGGTCTTTAAATCAGTATTGGATGTCTTTCCAAATATGCACCAGTTCAATCATAAATTGTGTGGCTTAATTCTGGTGGAGTTCTAAATGCCAGGAGGTCAGACTAGATTATTCTAATTGTTCCTTCTGACTTCGAAATCTATGAATAATTTGGCCCAATCTATAAATCTTAGACAGATGTTTCTCCATACTTAATATGTTAGAAGTGAATATTTTTCCTGTTTGATTTCCAGGAAAGGCAGTAGAGTCAAACAGGAGAATCAGACTAAGAATGCCCAGTGTTTGTTTGTTGTCAATGGTGAGCAACAAGTACGTGTACTATATGATTGTATTTGGGACTCTACTGGGAAAAGTTAAAGGAAATATTAACAAATTATCCTTTCATCAAGTAATAATTTCCTTTTCATTTATGAATGATCATCAGCTTGAAATTCTTTACCAGCCAGGTTGGAATTATTAGATCTCCTATGTTGGAAGAGTGCATTCGTTGACATTTTATTTTATTTTCAAATCTGTACTCGGTTATAGTCTATTTTAAGTCTAATAACACATTTATTAATAGATTTAGAAGTACAATACTTACCATTCAAAGCTCAAATACCCAAAATAGGGTGGTGAGCTGATTTATGCTTTTTAAAAGTAGCAAATGCAATTTAATAAATTCAGAAATTATGGCTTCACAGAACATTTACTATTGATTGTAGCGATAGTCACAGATGAGCTTTATCATACTAGAATTTTAGCTGGCAACGTTTGGTTCCTGGTGACATTCAGAAATATTCTTTTGTTTGTTCTTCCTTTCATTGATTTGTCATTATGCAACCATACAGATACATGGTGTACTGGTGTATATATAAACAGCCCTTAGATGTTCCCTTCACAAGACTTGGGCAGTCCTTCCAAAACATAATCTTCACAACAACAAAATTGCATTACATCACTTAAAAGTCCACGGCAAGTGTCCCTGCTGCCAACCGCTCAGATAATCAATAAAATCAGTATGGATGCATCTTCTTTACCGATAGCCAGGAGGAGATCATCAACCAAGGACACTTGGACAGCTTCTCTCTTAATACCCTAAATCTCCCAGTCCTTCCTTTAAATCGACTTTCCTCTGCTACTATATGCAGACCACAATTCTAGTTTGCTTTTTTTTAAAAAATCATTCAGTTATGTGGTATCAAGTAATATTAAAAGGACTCTGTGTTTCTCTGTAAAGCGGAACAAATTCTGCATTGCAAGTCCTACTGTAGTCGATAGGAATTGTAACCATTTAGTAGCAAAAAAAAAAAAAGTGCAAGTGCAAAATGTTGATGGTCAATTTCATATCTTCAGGAAGATCTTTCCTAATGTAGAATTCAATTATTTTCTATGATCTCTTCCATCCCTCTTGAGAATAGTCGGTATTAGGAAGAAAATAAGGAAGCAGCTAAAAGAAACATCAGTTTATAAGCAATAAAGTGCCTAACAGCCTGATCTATTAAAGTAAAACAGTGAAAATTACTGAAGGCTACTCAAATGACTCACACGCTGCTCTTTAACAGGCTGTCACATCTAGTCTTACTGCTGAAAACCTTGTCAGCTTATAATGGCAGCTCATAGTTTCACAGCATCTCTCATCTACATGTTTCCCAGCATGCTTCCTACATTGATGTACAAATTGTGCATGGAGAACCTTAAATAAATTACTGTAATACAGATGCCTATGGAGTAGGGGTGAGCAAAGTCTTTGGCCTGATGGCCACATCGTCTATGGCTGGCCACACGGGATGGCAGAGGGATGGGGGAAGGGGCGGGTCTTGGAAGGGGAGTGGCCACCCTCCCATCTCTACCCCATCCTCCACTTCCTCCCACCCTATTACAGTTAATGTATGCATAAATAAGCATTAATAAACATACATAAATATAGATTAAAATAAAACCTGCTCACTGTCCACTTTTTTTGCAGTCCACATTTTTCAGTCTTTTTCACTGTTCACTTTTTTTTTGGAGTTTTTTCCACTTCCACTTTTTTTCACATTGTTCTTTTTATTTTTTATTTTTTTTTGTGCCGGGGGAAGGGGTGGAGCTTGGCCCTGGGGGGAGTGGCTACTGAGCTCCGCCCAGGATACCATTCTCCCAGGGTGCACCCACGGAAGGAAGAGCTGGAGCAGGGAGATGGAAGCAGCTGCACTCTGGGTAGAACACTGCTGAGACTGCCTGTGGGAGGAAGGGGTGAAGACCACAAAGGGGGTTTGTGTGTGGCTGCCACACTCAGACCAAGACCCTATCTGGTCCACGTGGCGGGAGGGAGAAGAACCTCCTGGTTGAAAGGCCTAGCTGACGGGCTGAATGAAAGGCTCAGGTGGGCGGTATCTGACAGTTTGTCCACAGCTGCTCTAGGGTGAAGCACAACCGTCTGAGAGCCCACAATGAATGCTATACACCACTTAAAGATAATAAGGATCTTAAAAAAAAAACCCAGAGGAGAGATTTAGGAGGGGAGAATGTAATTTCCCAAACTGCAATCTGGCAAGGTCACAGCATTAACAACCACCTTACTTTTCCAAAAATTCAGTAAATCTTTAATGGCCACAGAAGGTCAGGCCCTTTGTTTTACATTGTATACTGTGCCCTCTAATGCCAGTCCAGGGCATCTGATCACTATTGGACTCAGAAGAAAAAGTGATCAAATGAAGCAGCAACATGCTAATTGGATATTTCTATCCAACTTGGGACCTCTGATCGGATCATAATGCCAGGCAATTGACTTATCATTGGCTGGAAAGGTTGGCTTGCATCTCCAGGTGAATTCCACTGTAAATGTCAGCAAAACTGTGTGATCATTGTGTGTATTAATATATCTCATCATCTTTCTTCATTCATGAGATCCAGAAAGGAAAACAAACACTGTGACGATAACACACAGAACACCTTCAGCTGGAAAGGTGCTCTGATTAATGAAAACTGACTTGCAGTTTTAATTTGCTTGTTCTTGACTGGGGCCGACAGTGTTTGGAATCCTAATGAACTTTGGAGTAGTAATCATCAGTTTGAGCACGTTTGTCTCACATTGCATTTGCTGTTTATTGCAGCTCTTTTCTTCAAGCAGGGTTACTGTTCCAGACTAAGGCGGAATTTGCTCAATGGCTCATGCTCATAGCTGGATGCCAGTCACCTAGGTTACTCTGGGACATTTAATGCATTTATTATTATTTACCCATAATAAACAAATTCTCACCTCTTACAGAAACTTTGTTACAATTTTGATGACGACGACAATTTTCAGGTACTTGACGGTACAGTATGGCATTTTGATCTAGGGTTAGTGTTTAAATTTGCTGATGCTCCTGTTCCATTAGCTGATGTCTTCAGATTTCAGCTCCAAACCATGGAAATCCCACATTTTTCCCACCGTGGACTGCACCAACCAGTAAATTAGTCCTTTTTCTGTTTGGAACCAAAATTTTAAATTTTACCATTTCATTGTCCTTTTGTAATAACTTATTGATGCCCTCCCAGTTCCAGGGAAAGTAAGTTAGATTTGCATGTCTGGTTTTAGCCTGTTTCTAGAAATAAGGCAAGCAACTCATCTAAGTAAGTTAAACTTACGAAGCCAACTCTTCAGCTGCACTAAGTGAGCTGAGCATAGAAAGCTTCCTATGGCTGCTTCCACCAGCTAAGCATCTATCTCAAGGTGTTCTATTTATAAATGATTTTTTTAATGAGGGTGCTGATGGCAGCAGTTTAAATAAAGTTCTGAACTCATCCATTTTATTCTTAATGTATAGTGATGTGTTGGGAATGTCTAAAATGTGTGGATATTTAAAATGAATAAAATCAATAAACTCACATTCTAATTATATGTGTTAGTCTCTGTGGGTTTTTCTTTTTAAAAGCATAGGAGTAGCTTTCTCCAATTCAGCACCTTGCCTTCTGAGTGTAAATCTTGCGTTTTGAAGCACGATTCACCTATCACTCTGTTTCCTCTATGTCTAAACCTGGTTTTAATTCAGAGTTCATTTTTAACCCTGCTTTTAATTTACTCTTAATTTTTAAGGGATAACAACATGTTTTTCTAGCCACTGGGGAGCCTGTTCTCTGTATAAAAGGGACTGCCAGAGTTAGAATGACAGCAGAAGTTGCCCTCTATAATATACACTGTATTTTTTCCATAGGAAGAATTTCTTTCTCTCTCTCTCCTTCTTTCATATTTTCATATAAGGATGAGTCTTCATATCCATATAATAAATTGCAGCACCAATGTCATACTTTATCATACACATTTGAGCTCTTTGCTCCTTAATCAATCTTTGCAGGATTTCCACCTAAGGTCTTGTCTTCATGGGTAAAAAATAAATGATAAAAAAACCCAGTGCAGTAGTTGATGGCACTAACTGATATGTGTTAACTGTTCTGCACTAACATCCCATGTGGGCACTCTTCCTGTGCATTAGAAGGAATGTTGGAAGTGTGCTAAATTAAAATGCCTGGAGGCCACTTAGTGCAGAGTCAGTGCCTGAACAGGGAGTGAATTTGGAGTCGCTAGTATGCTTTAAATTCACACCCTAGCTCACAGTCCCTTATCTTCCCCATGTAGTCAAGCCCTAATATTCCAATCTCCAACCAGCTTCAAATTGTCACTTGCTTTGGTGATTATCTAATGTGTTTGGAAGATGCAGAATACATAAGCTTAATGTAACATAAAGGTTGGCATTATCTTTGGCAGAAGAGTTTGCCAGTTCCTTGACCTGCTGTCTCATAAACTTAGAAGGTTTCTGGCCACTTCAGTTCTAAATGCCCTTTTCTGCATTGCAAACTCATTGCCATTGATGCCACTGGGAGATCTGCTTGAATAAGGAGTAGGTAAGAGAGCAGAGTGCAGAACAGAACCATCCTCAGCTAAGATATTCTTAAATCAAATGTCCTTAAACTGACTTTCATGTTCCGTGAACTGACGGAAAAACCTTAGCATCCAACCAGCTTTTCCATCAGAGTCTGACATCATAAATGGGGTTTTCATCTATATTTAACAGGAGGCTTAGATCTTCAAAAGGACACAGTTCCAAATTCATCACCTAGTGAAACATGGCCACATTTTGCATGTGCTCAGCACCCAGCTGCCCATGGTGTACTTGATGGGGGGTGGTACTGAGTGCATATGAGCAATCTGTCCACTTCATTCAGAAGGGTCGTTTTCAAAGCTATATATATGAATTAGGAGCCTGAGTTCCATTTCATGGGCTCGTGCTCCTAATTCAGAGATGCTTTAGAAAACCTCTCAGTTGGGCTTTGATTCTATCGTCATTGATGTCAACGGCAAAACTCCCATTGATTTTAATGGTGCAGAATCATGGCCTAGATGCTAAGTGAGAGTTGAGCTCTCTTGAAATCTGGCTCTTATTTTGGTATCTAGGTCCTGAGCAACTTAAAAAATGTGACCTCAGTGTGGATGTGTGGTTATGATCTATAGACAAGCCAAAGAAAAAAGTTTAAAATATTGAATGTGCTCTGAAGACACTGAGGCTATGTCTACACTAGAAAAGTTAAGTCGACTTTATTAAGTCGATTTAATAAGGTCAACTTTAAGTTGACTTCAAGTCGACTTAATAAAAGTCGACTTAATTTTTCTAGTGTAGACATAGCCCCTTTTTGACCTTATTAAGTTGAATTAACACTTTTAAGTCGACTTAATAAGGTCGATTTAGGCACTAATCCTTATACACACTGATTTAAATCGATCTATTAAGGTCGACTTAAGTGTTAAGTGGCCCTAAAACGAGGTGTTATTAAGTTGACTTAACTTTTCCTTAAGTCAACTTAAGGAAATGCTTAAATCGACTTAAGGAAAGCCCGGTGTGGATGTGGAATAGTTTAGGTCGACTTAAGCCTCCAAAAGCCGACCTAACTTGTAAGTGTAGACGCACCCTGAGAGTGGGGGCAGGAGCATGAGAACTCAACTAGGAGTCGGTAGGGCCATGAGCCTTTCTCGTCTTCTCCCCCTCCCCCGACTTGCTTTCAATGTGTGTGTGGGGTGGGCTGCTTCTTTCTCTTTCCTTTTCCCCAGCCCCTGTCCTGCAGGGCTGAGGGAGGGAGAAACTGTTGTATGCTGCCTCTTGGCACTGGGCACTGAACAGTCCACTCTGCTGCCATTGGTCAGTAGTGGGTGATAATAGGACCAGAAGATCTGGAAAGGAAAGAAGGTGGCTGCCGTCTGCTGCCTAAGCAAGTAGTTATTTTGGCCTCCCTTTACAGTGGTCCTGGGCACCAAGATGATTCATGAAGGGGTCTGCTCCAGTGTTTTGCACACTTGGCCCCTCATCTTATCTCTGCTAACGTCAGCATGGAGGAGGGAATTGGACTGGGATGCTGGTTTTCAGTCAGGGTGTCCTGGCAAGCCTAAGGGTATCAGGGCACATTGACAGCCACCCTCCAGCGCCAGGTGAGACTCACCTGAAGGAAATCATGAGACAGTGCCATATGGGGTTAGAAAAAGGTTTAGGGTTTAGGTCCCCAGGACCCAGAGGACTGCCTACACATTGATCTTGACTACAACAATGCATGGTGAGAGGGCACGCCTTCCTTTCTTACACAGCTTATGGCTGCCCTCATTTTCTTTCTCGCCTGCCTCTGGTGTGGAGGAGGAGGGAGTCTGGGCAGGATTCTGGGCAGGGTCCCTGGGCAGGTCTGAGGGTGTAGAGGAGGCATTACCTTCACACTCACCTCATGTTTGCTGCCTGTGGTGGTCTGTACTGGGACAACCCCTCTGGGGAGTTTGAGGCTGTGGCTAACTGGCTTGTGAATAGCTTTAAATAATGTTCAGGTCTCCACATTTAGTCCTACTGCAGAGAATGTTTCTCTCATGTTTCTGGGTCCAGATCCACTATATGTGCAATGGGGTTGCAGAATTGAAATGGATAACAGATCGGAGTAGAATCGCTGCTGAATTTCTAATTCAGCAGATCAATAGTCAGCTCATCATGGGACTGAACTTGAAAAGCTGATTTTAACAGAAGTTACAGGTGCTTAGCATCTCTGAGATTCAGGCCCTGCATGCCACAAGAAACTGTAGATTCTTTCAAAATATGAGTCCTGAACAAGTGTACTCATAAATTATAACACTTTTTCTACATGGGATGTAGCATCTTCTGGGTAACCATTGCTCCATTATTGCTGTGGTTCTCAATACTGTACATTTTGATCCATTTAAAATCACGTTAACATATTGTGAAAGTATTATTTCAGGTTAATTAAGCTGTAAATGAGCTCAATGAGCTGCCTGCACCGAAACTCAATAGCCTACATATCAACTACCAAAATCAAAAGAACTTTTAAATTTCTTGCCACCTCTACTGAAGACAGAAGCAATCGATAATGTTACCCTTCTTAGCAAATCACATTTGGAGCTGAAGAGTTTGAAATAAATGAATTTTAATGCATGCACTCCGAGTCTCCAGATAAATTTAAAAAGGGCTTGAGAACCTAAATCAAGTCTCTTGGAAGAAATGAAAAGGAGGGCAGTAAAGATAGAAAGAAAAAAAAAACCATAGTTACCTTCCCTATATTTTAGCATCAGGGATCACATTGTACCTACCAAGATTGCAAGGTCTGTATTGTAGTAAGATGCTATTTTTAGATCTGCTATCTTGGGTAATATTTGGACATCACTGTAACCTCTTAAAATGTTCTATGTTGTTACGGGGGAGTGAGGTTGATAAGGTAGACCAAAGGATTCCTCATCATGAATCCTTGAGCAAAATAATTCTTCCCCATAATCTTCCCCACAAGACAATGGAGAATGGAGAATATTATTGTGTCTGAATCTCATGTACATCTGCAATGGTTAACCTAATACATCCCTGCTAAGTGAGAATAGTATTCATATACAGTTTGATTGGGCCATAACCAAGTTGTAGATTACCCATGTATGATTTGGCTAATGGATCTATAAAATAGTTGCAAACTTCCCTTAAGGTCATGACAGTTTCTTCCCACAGAAAAGAAAATTTAGTGCATGATCATTATGGGAACAACGTCATAAAATCAACTCCAATTATTCTATCCCAAAGAAACTCATCAAAGAAAAAGCAGGACAGGGACACACAAGTTGAATATTTTATGGATTTACGACACTGTAGGGAAGTTCCAAGGGGCAGCCGTGTTAGTCTAGTTCAGCAAAACAAACAAGGAGTCCTGTGGCACTTTTAAAGACTAACAGTTTTATTTTTCACATGAGCTTTCGTGGGAGAAAATCCCACTTCTCCTCATGAAAGCTCATGTGATAAATAAATTTGTTAGTCTTTAAAAGTGTCACGAGACTCCTTGTTTTTTGGTTTGGGGAGGAGGGGTGGGAGAGGATGGGAAGTATCTTAAAAAAAGAATAAGATTGATTTATATGAAATCAGCCATCTTTTGCTTTATCAGTTCTGAACGTATTTCTTTTTCCAGTAGTGTGTACTTCAGCACCTCTGCATGTTATCTGTAGTGTATTAATTGAGGTTCCTAGATGATTTTTTTTCCCTTCTCAGTTGAGTGCTTTCAAAGAGTGTTTTCTATCCCATTTCTATCTAACTACAATCTATCAAGAACAGCAGCAGTGCCATAGTAATACAGTACTTTACTTTTCATGCTCTGGGAATGTATTATTTATGACCTGTGAAATTTAGTTTCACTCAAAGATTACATCTTTCTTCTGATGCAGTAAATAATTAATGCTTATTTGAACAAAAATGTTTTGTTTGGTCATTTCTTAAAAATTGTAACTATTATTTTTGTTAATTATACTAATAACAATTCTTATTTTAGTTTCAAGCCACGGTAAAGGAAGGAGTCACAGGAGTGATAGTGAATTTAACTGTTGAAGACCAGGATGACCCAGCAACAGGGGCCTGGAGAGCTGTCTACACCATTATCAATGGAAACCCAGGGCAGAGTTTTGAAATCCATACCAATCCAAAGACTAATGAGGGAATGCTCTCTGTTGTCAAAGTAAGGACAGTCTGCTCTTGTTAATATATTATTACTGTCAGGTGCATGGAAATGATCAACTACTGGAATTAGCTAGTCAAAGGTGTATGGTTGGCTAGCAGCCCCTGTTCAATTTAGGCAATACACGTCACTCCTTTTTTGTTACAATAACCCTTCTGGGGCCTGCTTACTGGAAGCTAGTAGCTCTGCCACTATGCTAGAATATGTGCTGTGGTTTTGTAGTGTGCAAAGAATAAGACGGAGACTACACATGTTTCACTTGTCAGCAAAGGCAAGTTTCAAGTTCAGGGACCAAAATCTGCTCTCGATTATGCTGCTCTAAGCTCCATTGATATCAAGGGTATTATACCAGGCTGGCCATAGTGTATGGGCAGAATTTGGCCACAGGTTTCTAGAGCTTATGCAGCAATCCATTGGGCCATCTCTCTATTTATAAGATGTTCTGACATTTTGCATAACACAATTGACAACCAATTGGTGACTGCACTAGAATTCCTCCCCTTAATTTCAGCAGAAGCAGATCTGGGTCTTAAGCAAAAAAGGCTGATATACCATGGCATTTCAAAGGAGTGGTTCTCAACCTATTTATCATTGTGTCACCTAGACAGCTCTCTCTGTTTTATGTAGGCCTCATCCACACAATATATAGGCCTGATCTACACTACTGGGCTAAGTCAGCAGGAGATATGCAATCTGCGTGCCGCAGAATGCGTATCTCCCATCGACTTAGTTACTTGGACTTATCTCCGGGTCTTCACTTGGCTGCATCGACTTGAAGGGCTCTCCAGTTGATGCAGCATTACTCTACCTGGAGGGGTGGAGTTATGGAGTCGACCGGAGAGCGCTTCCAGGATTGATTGAGCGGGTCTACACTGGAAGCTCAATTGATCCCACTGCATCTTTCCGTGAAGATCAAAGCAGTATTTTCAGTATAGACAATGCCATGTAGTACCTGTATAGCCCTGTGGATGTCACAAGGGTCAGAGTTGTGTGCTGATTAGGCCTCACATGGTCTGTGAATTGAGAACCACTGATTTAAAGATAGGACTTACAGCTAAATAGCCTATTAATACTGATTATTCGTAACTGTATTCAACATAAATGTGATCTCTTTGATGACTACATATTGGTTTGTAAATGGAAAATGAAAATTCAGTATTGAATGACATATAGGAGCTGTGGGGAAAAATCCATATTGTTGTGTTAATGGACGATTCCTTATTAAATGAGCATGTCAAGTTAAATTCCAAACTGTAGCTGGAAACTTACCAAGAGTAAAGCTCAAATAGAGTCCATAGGTGACACTCACACTTGCTGACTTATTCGATAGTGTATAAATGGATGATTAATGAAAAATTAGCAGCCAATGGTATGCCTAGATTCCTCAGCATTTGGGATATTTAGACCTATAATTTTATTTTCTTTTTCTTTAGTGTTTTGTTTTTAAATTGTTCCTACTCTCTCTTTTTAAAACAATTCTGGCTGTTGGCTTCTATCTAGAGTTTTCTGGTTGTTATTTTTCCCTAAGGAAAGTTTCAACTTTTCATCAAAAAATGGAAGACCTGAAGACTGAACAACTTTCAGCCCACATTTTTTTCATTTTCAGTTTTCCAAGGAAATGTCTCCAAGTTTTGAAGAAAGCGGGCATTTTTGTAATAATTTTTGTTTTGTTGAAGGCCCAATTTTCTGTTCAAAACCATTTTCAGAGCATTTTCCATCAGTTGTACCCTAAAATTAGTGGTGTGCAGTGACTGTAAGCACAATGAGTGGGTTAGAGCTTAAAAAGGACAGCTGCCCAACAGCTGGACAAATAATGGTGATAACCCTACACATAAAGAAGTCATGACTAGTCTTCTTATTGATTAGTGTGATTGATGCTGACCATATCATGGGTCACTAAGTCTTTTAGAGGTGGAACAGTAGAATTACTTAGCAAGATGGAGTAAAATGTGAAATAATTAAACATGAAACATTTTCTTTCTACGTTAACATTTTTCTTTGCAGCTTAGAATTGCCAGCTTGTCTGTTGCTGACCTTTGACCAGCCATCAGGATGTAACCAATGATGATGATGGAGGGATTGTCCCTTTGTGGCTAATTTTATCACTTACAAGCTTGGGAAAATGTTACATGTGCTCTTTACATCTGATGCTCTGATTTCTTGATGTGTTTTACAGCCCTTAGACTACGAGATCTCAGCATTCCATACACTGCTGATCAAAGTAGAAAATGAAGACCCTCTGGTTCCAGACATAGCCTATGGCCCCAGTTCTACAGCAACTGTTCAGATTACTGTTGTCGATGTAAATGAAGGCCCTGTTTTCCACCCGGACCCAATGACAGTGACCAAACAAGAAAACATACCCATAGGCAGTGTTGTGTTAACAGTAAATGCCACAGATCCAGATACCTTACAACACCAGACTATTAGGTGAGTGTGATATTCTTTCATTTAAGTCTACCAAAAAATGAATACAAAATGTCTATTGTGCCTGCAGAGCTTGGCTGTTACCACAGCATTAAATTAAATTCATTTGGGATCTCGATAATAAGGAGCAAGGATTTCTTTTTTTCATAATGAAGAGTTTCATTATCATGAAGACAAAGAACTACATTAGGCAGGTGACAATAGTTTTCCAAGTTATAAATTACGGCAATAGAACCATCCAGTGTCACAAGCAATGGAGTGAGCCTGTTAAGAAACAGGGTTTTTAAAATGATTAGTAACCTGGTTGTTCATTCTTCCCTCCCTCCCTGCCCATGAGATCACAAGAAAACTGTTTTTTAAAAGTTTACACTAGTTTATGGGAATAATTTCTCTATTTTGCAGCAAAACAGATAAGGATTCCTGTGGCACTTTTAAAGACTAACCAATTTATTTATCGCATGAACTTTTGTGAGAGAAAATCCCACTTTGTCAGACACTTTGAAGATGGAGAACTGACAGAATGGGAGGAAAATAAATGCAGGGAAATGTAAGTCAGAGGATCAGGTCAGACTGTAACAGCAAATCAGAGCAGTTGTTAAGATTCAAACACTGGGGAACAGCATATAGAGGAAGGTAAGGTCAAATCACCTGTTGTAATGAGAAAGAAAAATACTTAGTCCCTATTTAGCCCTGAGGCAATGGTGTCAAATCTATATATGAATTCCAGTTCCTCAGTTTCTTTTTGAAGTTTTGATTTGTTATCCATTTGTTTGAGCACCGCTATTAACAAATTATCAATGGAGTGAGCAGGGAGATTGAAGTGCTCTCCTACTGGTTTTTGAATGTTGTAATTTCTGATGTCAAGCTTGCATCCATTTATTATTTTGCACAGAGACTATTCTGTTTGTATAAGGTGTGGGGCATTTCTGGCACATGAAGCGCATTGGTGGATGGTGGAACTCCATTCTCCAAGTCATTAATGAAAGTATTAAATAATACCAGATCCAGGATAGACACCTAAGGGAACCCACAAGATTTGCTCTTCCAGTTTGATAAAAAAAAATCAACACTAATTTCTTGGGTCCTCTTTGTTCCCGTTTTTAAAGATAGGTACTATGTCGGCCCTTCTCCCATCCTCTGGAACTAAACCTGTCCTCCATGAGTTCCTGAAGACAACTACTAATGATTCTAAGAATGCTTCAGTTAGTTCTTTAAGCATCCTAGGGTGATTTTTTTGGGCCCTGCTGACTTGAATATATTTGAGTTATCTAAATATCCTTTAACCTGCTCTTACCCTGTTTTGTCTCATGCTCCTTCCCCATTGTTGTTAGTATTTATTATGTTAAGCATCTGGATGCTACAAAAGGCAGGCAGCACACCTCCATTGCCATGCTAGCAGATTGATGCTCTGCCCCTCTCAGAATGGAGTTCCTGACCATCACCTTCTTATGTCTTCTCCTCTTGAGTGTGGTGACCGTGAGCCTCCCAGCCTGGGGGGAAGCAGGTGATGTCTCTGCCTCAGCTTTTGGAATCTGCTCCTTTCTTGTTGCCAGTAGACCATTTTGGTTCAGTTATAAAGGAGCTTGGCTGTGATGTTTGGGGGATCTGGATGGGCAGTGCTAGCCACTTCAGGCAGTGGAATCTCCTCATGTAGAGCAACTGGTTCTTCTTGTCCTGTGCTGTCACTGCAGTCTTTTCAAGTCAGCTAGTTTCCTCCATCCTGGATACCTCCATGTGCAGCCTGTCAGTGAAGTCTTTGTCCCTGCATACTATGCAGTTATCTCTTCCTGCATCTTTCTCTCCTGCTTCCTGAGGGACTCCACTAACACATGCCTTTCAAACCACCAGTCTGACTGTCTTCCTCAGAGACATACAGGCTGCATTCCATCAAATCAAAACAAAAACTTAGAAACCCCCAAGGTCAGGATTCCTGTCCTACCAAGTCCTCCATGAGAGCAGCCAGAAGATTAGCTAGCAAAGGTGTTATAGGTGAGCCATTTTCCTCATGATGCGGGTTCTTCTTTGCAGAGTACCTGCTACTTAAAGAAAAAAAACAAAAACCACTTCCTGTCTTCCTTTCTCTGGCTCACTCCCTTAGCTTTCCATCTGCCTTTGTCACAGTAGCTACACGATTTATCAGCCCCAGGGAACTTGCATTCTTTTTACAGTTTAGACCCCCCTACCTCATCACACAAACACCAGAGGTCACAGCTGGAATGGGTGATTCACCCTCTCTCATGCAGCCACTTCTAATAGATGATCTGTTCCAAAAAACTTCATGGCTTTCCCTTCAAAGAGCCGCACTTGAATTCAGGTGTTAACCCGCCTATGGCAGGACAATCTAGCCTGGGCAGTCAGCAACTGAGCTTAGATTTCCACCACACCATACAACACAGCAAACCAGTAAACAAGTCCAGAATCCTATCAAACTCAATGACAAGCTCCTTGAAGAGAAAAGTGCTAATTTTTTGCCCACCAAAGCTAATCAATAGTAGGAAAGAAGAAATACCCCAGAGTTATTCACTAGCTGGCTAACTCCCTTAGTTTCCCAGCTCTCTTTGTCTCATCAGGCACATGATGATGTCTTCTATAGTATAGGAATATAATTCCATAGCTATAGCATGTCCCTGAGGAGCGGAGTTGGCTATTATTCTTACCATCTTCTAATATTTGAAAATGGAGATTCAGTTATAAAGGTGCTTTATGATATATGGTGGTTACTTTCCTACTCTGAATCTCTTGAGACCACAGCCGATATTAGGCAGTTTATGATGATCTAACAGGCTTTGGGAAGGGTCCTGTGGACAGAGGAACATTATTTTTCCAATCCAAAAAGCAGATTATTTTTTATATTTAAAACCTACCAGAAATCTCCGGTGAACTGAATGGAAATTTAAAAAGGAACACACAACTGATGCGGTGGTGATGTTAGTTTCAAAACTACATTTGTGTGCATGTGCGTGGGTTTGTGTTTTCTCTCTCTGTATGCTGTCCCAGCTCTGTGCAGGTAGTGAGTGCAGCATCCCTTGGTTATACAATAAGACCATAGACCAGGGGTACCTTTTCCCTGTGGCACATGGCGCTGCGGCTTCTCCCCCTTCAGGCCGCACCCCCAGGAAGACCTGGGGCCACAAGAGCTGCACATGGACCACAGCTCCTTTGCCCAGTTGGCCCTGCTTCTCATCCGGGGGGGTGGGGCTAGCATGGAAATGGCGTCACCATGTGTGCAGCTCCTGTCCCCCTGCTGGTCCCGCCCCTCCTGCTGGGGTGTGGGGCTAGTAAGGAACAGGACCCACCCTTGGCACCTGCTGGCCCCGCCTCCGGCACCTGCTGGCCCTGGCCCTGGCACCTGCTGAGAGTGCAGGGAGGGGGCAGGGCTGGTAGGGGGACCAGCAAAGGTTGCCGACCCTGGTCATAGACTGTTCAGTGGCAAAGGGCTTGGCCAGATTTATTGCTGATCAAGGATGGTATGAGTATGCTATTCATGCGACCATAGACTTCATACATGCATTCCTGTGACAATGGACCAGCTCAATGAATGGATTTTTCTTTTCCCTTTCAACCAGACAAAGACACCCCCTTTGTGACTCCTTTTTTAATCATTGATACAAACAAGTATTGCCCCTCTGACTTGGTTAGTTACCACCCTTTACCTAGGGCATTTTGGTTTGATTAAAACATCCATCACCCTGCCGTACCAACCTTATCTTTAAGAGGGATCAGTGTGTCCTTGTGCCATTTTGGGGAAGGGTTGTTTACACTTTATCTTGGTGTCGTGGGTTCTGTTACTACCCTTCTGGAATGTGTTTACATGAATACTTAGCACGTAAGGATGCTGTGGTTTTGCAATGCCAGCCTTGCTCTTCCCAAGCCCATATACTGGATAGTGAACTTGGAAGCAGGCATCTGCCTTGTAACAGAGCAGGGCCTGACTTGGTAGGTCTTGACTCTGTTTGGGCCTTAGGACTTACCCTCGGGTTTTAATCAGGCCTCATGTCTCAGGATGTCTCTCTATCTACTGCGTTGTTAACCGTACCTTCCTAGAGATCAGAAGAGGAGTTACAATCCAATATTTATACACGAGAGCTGGAAGAGAAAAGCAAAACTGGGTGGAGCTTAGATATTCAACACAGAAGGGAGGACCAGAGGCCGTAGTCTTGGGAATCTCTCTACAGATCAGACGCATGGTAGGTCATTAAAGATTGAGAGGGGGTATGTGAGGAGAAAAGTCAGAGAGCAGTGACTCTCTGCAATAGCTTCCCAGGAGTTTGCAGGTGGAAAGGAGCCTTGTTACATGAGAGGGAGAAATGGTAGGATGATGTAGAGGAATTAAGAAGTGTTGTGCTCTGATTTCCCAATGGATTCTCTTGGGCAGTGCAATCTGTGACCTCTTCTCTCCAGCCCCTACTACATGAGCATTTGTGTGAAGAAACAAACATCATTTATATGAAGAAAGAATGCCATTTTGACTTTATGATAAAATTCATGGAGATTTAGAAGTCATTTTTTTTTTAACCCTTCTGTATTTACCTTTTTTTTCAACGAGCAATGAGGCCATGGATAAACTATGTAGCTCAAACAGTGCTGACCTGCTCCTGTTCCCTGGTTGATCCTACATTCCCAGTGAAGTCAATTACTGTTTTGGGTGCCCAATGATTGCAGGCTTACCTGTAGAGGTCAGACTGCCAGACCATCTCAGGTGTGTGCATTTGTCCATCATTGCAAGGGTTGTTTAGAAGTGATTGGGTACTTCTTATGGAAGATTAAACACATTTTGCTGTTCTATAAAATAAAAAACACTACTGGCTATTAGTTACATTGTGTGTAAATAATCATGGATCAGAACAGAGTTGCAAAGGACTGGACTGAGAGGCAGTGGTTAAAATGATGTGAAAATGAATTTAAATAGGTTGAGTACTCAAATTTTACTGTGCAGAAAAAAGATATAGCACTCAATTAGAGATTTCAATTCCCTGCATCACCTTAGAAACATCTAGTTAATAGACTATGAATATTTTGTTTTTCTGTATCAGGAGTACGTGTAAGCTTTGCCATTTAAAACATCAGTTTATCTGAAGGATGGGTCTTATCTGATATCATTTTTCGTGTTTATTTTAAATTTATTTATTTATTTAATGCATTTTTATCCACTCATTTCATTTTAGTCTTTCCTCTGGGGAATTCTTATTTCATTCACTATTGTCATAGCTTTCTGTTGATGGATGGAAAAGAGTGGTGGAATTTCTATCGCATGTCAGATACAGCAGTATGACCCTTCGGTGCATTATTCAAAGCCTGGCTCATGTAGAAAAAAGGTCACATATTCCCTTTGGTGTTGGTATTGAGTTTAGCATATACATAGCTAAAGTTATGGACAGTTTTAAGTATTTTCATGGGAGCTATTTGATAAGAAAAGGCTCATTAATTATTTGCAGTGTTTGATCTTGTTCTGCTAAGAGAGGAGCCTCAAGAGAATAGGAAGAATACATGAAATGGGTTAAGAAAATCATGCAGTAAGGTTCTTTTTTAAAAAAATAATCCTGAATCTGCTATTTTTATTTCTCAACCACATTTGCTGATTTTGCCAATTTTTTCCTTAATTACATTGGGAATGCAAAATGTATGTGGTATCAGACGATCTCTGAGAATGCTAGTTTGCTTTTCAAATAGTTTATGTAGCCACAGCTAAACTGCATAAATCCTGTTGCAGTCTACCAATAGCGGCAATCTGCTGCAAAGGAGTCCTGAAATTCTGATAATTAATAGCTCATAAGCTAAATGAAAGGTTCCCAGAGCTCACAATTTAATGTGGACAATATCTGCACTGCCAAAAGTTGGAATTCTCTTTTACACAAAAGAGAGGTTTTCTTCTCTCATGCTGAACATCCAGAAAAAGCACAGCAATGATTTAGAGGGCTGAGAATGGATAGCGATCATATATGAGGACATATTTTAAAAGACAAGAACTGTTAATTTAATAAGGAGAAAAACAAATGGGAATATAACAGAGGTATGGAAAATAGTGTGTGATTCAGAATAGCCCAATCAGGCCATATAGGTCTACTTTTTGATAAAAGAACTAGAAAAAAAATTGAACAAAAATGTTTAAAAACCTATTAAAATAGAGAAAAGGAAAGATTTTCTATGCAATGTAGTTAAGCAGTGGAACTCACTGCTATTGGATGTTATTAAAGCATATAGTTTATAAAGAATCAATCAAGGATTATTCATTTATATGAAAGAGAAAAGCATTTTCAATTTAGCTAGAGTAAAATTACATGTGTTGGGGAAAATACTCATCACCACCTAGGGTAAGGGAGAAATTTAACCTATTAAATTGCTGTTAGATGTATTTTGAGGATTTGGGGCCAAGTCCTCAACTGGTGTAAATGGAGCTAATTTGGTTTATACTAGCTGAGACTCTGGCCCATACACACATCCATTGTGATTCTGACATATCAGACTAAGTAGATCACTTTGCACCTCTAGTTCTATTTTTCTATAAACTATATGTTGTGCTCTGTAGATCTCATCAGTGGATATACTACAACAGTTAGGTCAAATTTTCAAGCAGGCAGAATACTAAGCACATGTTCCCTAAACCTTAATGGAGAGGTGCAAGTCATGGTTTCAGTGTGCATGACCACAGTCTTGATCCATATGTTTGTCCGAACTGGGTCAATTGCCCCCAACAAAACACATATAGCAGTTGCAAAATTTATGTCTGTATAGACAGATGTAAGAGGGGTTTTGTTCATGTCACCCACATTAGTTTTCAGCATGTTGCAGCTAATGTATGAGTCCATTTAATTCCAAAAATATATTTTGAATGTGCTGTACCTACAGTTAGGAAATGCTGAAAGCTGTTAGCAGTGATCACCAACATAGGTTATTCTGCTGTTTGCAGTATAACAGCTACACTTTAAAAACCATCAATACAGTATAAAGAATCATTTCTGCGCCATGGTCCCATGGTACAGACTGAATTTATACTTTGACCACCAAATGTCTGGATCAGATTTAAACTACCTGTCTTTTTGGAAAATGTAGCTTGCCTTATAAAGATTCCTATTAGGCATCTGTATTTTTAATGCAATTTTCCTTCTAGTGCTTCAGCTGGAAGTGTTCAGATTCCAAGGATCTGCAAAAATCAAAACCATGGAACTTCAGTCCAGATCTCAGTTTGCATGTGATTAGCAGTGCACCGGAATTGTTTTAACTTTTTTCTGATCTTAAGGAGTTAACGATCAAGGGAAGTTGCTAGATGTATCAATATTACACTGGGGAGTAAAACTTACAACCATTCAATATCCTATATTGTGGTCCTGACAGGCTCCAACTCCAATTCTGCCCTTAGTTACATCTGTTTAGTATAGTAATTCTAATTTCAACTCAAGCCTCAAACAACTGTGTCCTGGTCCAAAAAGTCCAGGGATGTCAATGGAAAGGCTCCTAGGCGTCTGCACTGGCAACTTAGGTCAACTTAAGGACGCTTAAGTCGACCTACACAAAGCCGTGTCCACACTGGGCTTTTATTAAGTCGACTTAAGCGCTTCCTTAGGTCAACTTAATTACAGCTTAAGTCCACTTAATAACACCACCTCTGAAGGTCAATTTAAGCCTTAAGTCGACTTCTTAATTCAATTTACGGCCAGTGTGGACGGGGAATAGCTCTGAGTCGACCTTATTAAGTTGACTTAAAGCCAGTGACGGCTATGGCTACTGTTAAGTCAACTTAACAAGGTCGATTTAAGTCGACTTAAAGTGTAGCCACTCTGTTAAGTCAACTTAACAAGGTAAAATTTAAGTCAACTTAACAGAGTCGACTTAACTGTATAAGTGTAGACATAGCCCTATTGAATACAGTGGGCTTTGAACAGGGGTCAGTACAAAAACTGATAGAGAAAACCAATAGAGTTCCTCCCAATTATACTGATGTAACAGAGAGCAAAATTTTTCTGTTCTGTTCACAGGGAGAAAGCAAAGGAACCAGTTTTAATGCTAAGACTGATGAACCTAGATTTTTTTTTTAAGTTTTCAATTCCTTCTACAGCTCCCAACTTTTTATTATAATAATAATAAATAATAATAATAAATACAGAAGCCCTATCCTCATTATAATCCAACAATTTATTAATAGACTGATAATGAAGTTTCTCAAATTTGATTTGTTAATCAGGGATCACTGTTATTTTTGTGCCAGATTTAAGAGTTTAATTTTGGGTGCCTCTTTCCCACCTCTGAAATTTTAATCAGAAGTTTCAAGGGTATGTGTCAATGAGAAGTTAAAGGCCAAATTTAATAACATTTTCTATCTTGGGAAATTAAAAGAAGAGCCTCACTTTTTGAAATCCATTATTAACAGTAGGTCTTAATTAAACATAGTTACCAGCCTCAATAATTTGTCTGCATGGAGAGATCGGGTTTTGTCATTCCTTTGCTTTTGGGATTAAACAAGTACAGGATACTGTCACAGAGCACACCAGTTACCAGTGCACTGGGTCTTTGGGGGGATTAGCTCAAGGCTGGCACTTCCCTACACTCTTTGTGCATCGTTAGTATGTTCACCCACAGCATCTTCTTCATGGGTCAGTTATCCACCTGTCATCGTCTGTATTCCCCTCATTCTGCTCATTGACTTGGTGCCACTTGTTTCATGCTTGGAGGGGAACATGGGCCTGCCCTCTTCTCCCAGCCTATGCACCCTCAGCTTAACAGTTTAGGCCTTCTCTCTCTGGGCATACTACTCTATACCTGAGCTGTTACTGTTGGTAGCAGGGTCTTCCAGTTCCCAAAGCATCCTTTCTTTTCTGAGGGCGTCTGCAATCTCTACATGTCCCCTTCTTCTGGCAATATCTTTCTCTTCCCAGCATGCTCTTCTGTTTTCAGCTTCTAGGCTTTATAGGTCCCACCTCTTGGCCCAGCTGAGCTTTCTTAGTTAATTGGCCCATCTGGCCTGCATTAAACCCAACAGGGTGAGTATAGGGTAGTCATCCCATCGCAGATATACAATAGTTATACTTCAAACCAAGTGTAAATAAGTTGTTTACTGCAGCATACTTATAATTTTTAATTAAAGCAATTCTCTCTGGTTTCATGTTTTATCATGGCAATATATTTTTATTACCTACTGTGCTCTCGGATTTTTAATGATTTAAGTAAATATATTATTGGAATTTTCATTCTTCATAAGTGATGTGACTGGTTGCTGTAGAAACATCTCCAGGGAAAAAAAACAGTTTATGGATTTAGAGCATGTATAATTAATTAAATAACAAAATGAAAATGGCTTTAATTTGTATCTGACAAGATGTATTTAAAACTTGAGTGCTTAAAAATAGAACCCATGCTAGAATGAGGCTCAAAGAAATGGAGACTTTGTCAAAACAATATGCAATAATTTTGGCAACTTATCTGTAGTCAATTCCAGTTGATGCCATGTGATATCAGGAATGTCTGAATAGAGAGCCGAAAGGCTGCTGTCATAGCTTGTACAGTACCTAGTACAATGGAGTCCTGGTTCCTGACTTGGGGATTTGGTATAATAATAATAATAATAATTAATAAATGAGATCTCAGATGCATTAGATTGAAAGTCAATGTAGTTGTTTTACTATAAATTTGACACATCAGTAATCTAATTCTGATTTCACTTACAATGCCTTTCAAGTCAGCGGAAATACACCAATATGAAATCAGAGTGTCTGCATTGGTTTTGGTGGTATGGCTCCTGATTTATATTAGTGGAAGGTAGTTAGTCCTTGCTGTTCATACCACAATTTCCAAATAATTGTCTATGTTGAAATGACTTTGTTTTATTTCTTATAATGTACTTAAGCATTAGAGTAAAACATTGATATATTCTAATGGGACTGCTTTCTTGAATAACTGACTGTGAATGTAATAATGCTGATGTAATCTACACTACAATTTATGTAGGTATAATTCTGTCACTTATGGGTGTGGAAATCCCACATCCCTGATTAATGCAGTTATACCAACCAGACATCAAATTTAGACATCATTATGTCAGTGGGAGGGCTTTTCACATCAACATAGCTTCTGCCTCTCAGGTTGGTCTATACTTCCATGCCATTTCAACAGCAGTCGAAGGGAGATACACAAAGTACTTAAAATACCTTATGTATCTCCCTCCGATTGCCTACCTCCTACTTACCACACTATCTTCAGTAGCCTGCGTCAGAAGGAAACCCCTTCTTTCAGACTCAGTGTTTCTCCTTCTCTGGGGGCTTTCTGATTGGCTGAGTGAGTCTTCACAGACCCAATCAGTCGATCAGGGAAATCGATCTAACGGTGGTGACCATCAGAGAGGTGGAGTACCTATGCCAAAGGGAGAAGCTTTCACGTAAGGGTACACAGCATCTTCACTACGCAGTCATGCTGCTGCAGTGTGGAAAGTGTAGACAAGCTGAGCCTCTCAAACACTGAGTTAAAGATACCTGTTTCTTGATGTCTTTACTCAAAGTGCAGCTGGGCAGCAAAGTATCTGGTAAGCCCATTGGTGATTACATTTACAAGCCTGATTTGCTGTTACAATTTCATAAATCTAGTGTCGGTGCTTAGTGGAGTCCACTGAAGTCATTGGAGATGTTCCAGATTGACTCTGGTGTCAGTGAAAACAGAATATCTTCTGCTATGTTTAAGCTTTACATAGATAGAATAATTTCCTATGCACCCGTAAAGTGGTGTTGAGACCACATTAAATGTAAAATGTGAAAGCTTGGTGAGTTCATCCTGATTTCCAAACACTTGAGAAACTAAGCAGAATTCAGTGGAATAAAGGAAGAAATAATTTGCGTCCGTTTTTCCCATTTATGCTGCCAGTCACTGGTATAATGTGTAGTGAAATTATAAGCTATGAATCATTAAACTAAATCAAGAAATGTATTTCATACTCTGATGCAACTGGGTTTTTTTTCAATCAAATCTGAGCACCCTGTGTCCAAGAATGATGAGACTTCAAACCATATTCCTCCCCAACTATTAAGGGATTAATTTTGCATACTGTAATGCATACTGAGCCGTTTTTAAGACACACTTTTATTGTAGGCATGGGTCAATATATTTGCTTTTGGGTTGCACTATAATCATTTTAAAGGAAGTACTATATAATGACAGAAGGAAAGCAAGTCTTAAAGTAAGAATGCCCATGCTTACAAAGTAATACACTCAGTCAATGTCAAATATGTCTTCCAGAGTCTGAAAGCATTGTCCCTGGACCCTAACATCAGGAGATTATTTTCCTTATGCAGACAGAAAAAATAGATCTAATTTTAAAAATTAATGGCTGAGCCATACTCTCAAGTATGCACACCAGGGTTTTTCATTTTAAGTTACACCCAAGAGCATCTTGAGTTAACTCTGTAGCTGTATTTATGGCCTGCCAAAAATCCACCCACTGGGAATTTTGAGCGCATCGCTAAATTTGAAGATGATATATATTGGGGAGAGGGGTGGAGTGGGGGGAGTATAAACTGCTTTAAAAAATAATGGAGATGGAGAGGGAAATGATGAGAATTTGGCCTAAGGTACAAGTCATTCCTATCCCCCCCTTCCTGACAAAATCTTTGAAGCACAGAAATATTGCCTCCAGAGAAGCCAATTGTAACAATGGGAGCCAAAGGCAGGGGAGTAGAGGAGATTTGAATTGCCTCTTTCTGAAAGAAATGGTCCTGCCATTCTTTCATGCTGTAGAGGGAATTCTTACAGAGCACCGCTTGGAACAGCATTTTCACTGAAAACCTTTTTTTGTATGTGGTTATAGCAGTAGTATAAATGTGTATTGGTATGTGAAATGTATTGTGGTGTAGACATAATACTGATACTCAGAGAGAAAAAACTTTGAATGAAAGATTAATGTTCATTGCTGTTTGGTTAACGGAACAAATTGACATATCTCTTTTATTTATTAAGTTGTGAGATAAATATACAATTCTGTCCCCGTTTAGACCAACGGTAAAATGAGAAAAGGAATGAAGATACTAAGATTGGAGGGGCTTCTGGAATGGGACGGGTATGCCTGATTCTCTTCATATGCCACTTTTTCACAGATGTAACTCAAACGAGGCTACAAGGGGTGAGACACAAATTGGGTCCTTTGTTTCTCCTGTTCTGAGAATGATTGGCTGCCAAGAGGCATTTGGCTGGCACTGCCAAGACAGATCACATACTTTGAATTAAAGGGCGGAAGCAGCTGGCAAGAGAATCTCTCTGGTGGGAACAAACCAGTGAAATGAGACTGTAGAGAATAAATGAATGGAGTAAAATCCTAAAGCTGGAGAGACTTTAAAAATCTGCCAGATATGGAAATCAAATTCTATGAAAGCTATGAAAGGAGGCTGAACTTGACCACACCACACATCTCAACCGCACCTCACACAGAACCACTACCACTAGACAATGTTCTCAGTCTTGGAGCTCGACAAAGAGACAAGTTCAACCACAGGGAATGATCTTGCGCAAGTGCATGAGGCAAATTCCCTGAGAAAAGAGAGTCTCTTTCCTGCATGAATGTGAAGGATTAAGTTGTCTTAAGTGATCAGCCATAAAAGAAGCCAAACTATGTGGGTTAAACCATTGCAAGAAGAGAATGAAAAATTAGTTGTGGAAACAAAGAATGCCCTCTGTTTATTAATGTACGGTCGTGCTCTGAAAATGTCATGCTTCTTCACGCCCTGAAGCATCTAAAAGTTCCTTCATCGATGTTCTATGAACTTTTAAGCCAGCGGTAAAGGAAGAAAGAGGATAAACATGGGATAGATGTCTGTCTGCCACTTGATGCAGCAATTCTAGGCTATGTCTACACTGGCAAGTTAGTTCAAATTAAGGAGGCTTAATTTGAACTAACTAAAGCCATGGCTACACTAGGCTTTAGTTAGTTCCAATTAAGGGCTTCCTTAATTCGAACTAATAAGTTCGAATAGGGCATTTGAACTAAAGGGTTAATTTGAACTAACTAGTTCGAATTAACCAATGTGGCCATGTTAATTCAAACTAATTTCTTAGTTTCGAACTAACCGGCCATTGAAATGAATGGGGATCGCTAATTCTAACTAACTAAAATTAGTTCGAACAATCTAATTCGAACGAATTTTAGCAAGTGTAGACATAGCCCTAGTGAAGCTGAGTAAGAGAAGGAATTAATGTTGCTCTGGGACTCTTTCTGACAAATCATGAGGGGAACCAGTAAAACAGTAGCCAAGGCTCTGATTGGACCCATGTTGGCAATGGTCAGGGACAACAGCAGAGACGGGTTTCAGAGATCTGGAAGGCTGGGAACCCTCACAGTATCTGAATTCCAAAGGCCCTCAAATTGCTTGTGGGATTATTTGGCAAGAGTCTTCACATCTCATTTATGAAGTCCCATGTCCCTCTGGTCCATCCTTTCCGATTTCTTCTCCATGGGAAGAGGTGATCTGACTCAGATTCCCAACTGACCTCTCTGTTTGTGTCTTTAAAAACAATTGTCTTGGAGTTCTGAAGTTACCTCATGAGTAGCATGGAAGAGAGACAAGTGGAAGATTTGTCCCTTGACATATCCTGGGGTCCCTCTGACCAGTGCTCAGCACGTCAGGATGTCAAGGTGTGGTGTATACCTTCTGTGCTTCCCTAATCCTCGGTCTGCTCTGCATTGTCTTCAGGCTTATGGGGACACCAAACAGCAGCAGCAGCAGAAGGGCTGATATAGCACAGGCATTACTTGGGCCAAGGTTATCTCTGTTACTCCCCTTTTACCTTGGCCACAATCCATATGCTTGCTTCAATAAGTGCCGTTACAGTGTAGGAACTGCCACAGTGGCTCTATGCCAACCAAGGATCACCCCGTGCTGGAGGGGAATCCATCAATGGGTGTTAAATAGGATTTCAGGCAGTTTACCAGAAGGGTAGCAGTAGAAATTTGTCTTAATGCACCAGAAGATCTGGTTCACAGACTCCTTTCCTGTAAGCCCTGTGTCCAGAAGCTGTGGAGGGAGCTTTCTGCTTCCATCTATTGGTGAAAGAGAGGGAAGAACATACACAGTACTGCTACATCTGCATAGAATATATACCTAGAACTCTACGGGTGGACAGGCAAGCTCCAAAAGGGAAGGAGCTCCTTTTCCCATCTGTGAATGGACGGAAGGATGTTCAGCTACTGAGAGTTTCATTTTCATCAGCTTTCTACTCAGAATTCTTTGAGAGCCACTATAATGGCACAGAAGCTCAGAAATGGTTGGGTAATAGAACTGAACTGAGACAGAAAGGAAGGACTCCTATCACAGGGCAGGGAGTATGCCAGAACAACAAGAATGCTATTCAAGAGTCCTAGATGCTACTGTTTCTTGTCGCCAGAGGATTCTGTGCTGTTGAGGGTACTTCAGTGCAAGAGGTGGTGTAGACTGAGGACTTTGGACTAGGATGTGAAACACAGGTGGGCCCACAGGGCGGTACAATGGAGTAAGAGTTCTTCACTAATGCCTCAGAGGACAGCAACAGAGCTGAGTGGACTCCAGCAAGGCCCCTTCCAATGAGCTGCTAAATAAAGCTGAAATCATGATAGCTGGGTTAAGTGATGGAATCTTATGACAGGACGAAGCAGCACTTCCCTAGGGCTTGGAGACAGGCCTCCCTGTGAAAGGTTCTGGGACTCTGCTTCCCACTAGCACCAAACTGTGAGTGGGGTTTAGCAAATGGGGAAGGGAGAAGTGATGTGGTAATAGACATTTGCCTTTTGGACATTCACACTGGTAGTTGGGGAACCAAGCTGATGGACTGCTCCCCAAGTTACTGTGAAGAAGTGTTTTACTTAACATTCTTTTAGATATAGCCTTGTTGCGTTTTTCCAGGGGGAAGTCCTGTTCCTTTTCCCACTTATAGTCTCATATACAGACTCCGTGCTTGTGAGCACGGGAACACACCCACAGATGGTGTTCAATAATCCCAGAAATTCTTGAGTGTCGGGGGGAATACATGCTGCTGATCTTTTTTAGGTTTTAGAAGGATCCTTCCCTTCTTGCTACCAGTAACCCCTGGCAGAACAGCTGCATTCCTAAAATGTTCAGCCTGCCTTATCCTGCCTATAAACCATATGACTGTGTTGTTGTTAGACTTAAAAATGTGTTTGTTTTCACACAATCAGATAGGCCATCAGAATCAATATAAACCTCCCCTGATATTTCCCTAAGAGCTCCAAATTCTTGGTTAACAAGGATGAATGTAACCTTTTAAGGGGAGTCTAATTAGGCCCTCTTTTTTCCATTGCAAAACAACATTTTTCCACATAATGTTTTCAATGATGTCAGAGCTAAAAATGAATGATACTGAACCGTGAAATTATAGGGCGCATTTTTCATTTCACTGACTAAACAATATTGCAGATCCAGAGAAATAAAACAATGGGGCATATAAGTCGTAAGTTATGCCTATAGTAGAAGTTAGAGCCTGATCATAACTCACTCTGTCATTATTTTATGCCGCTTACAGACTAGAAAGACATTGACCCACTGTAAGACATAAGAAGTATCTTCCTTGTTATACATTTGGATATTAAATATAGAGGCATTGTGTGAAGTGGTTGGGTCTCAATGAAACTGGTGGTATACATTGCAGTTATTATTTCATGTTTCATGGGATTTTGACATTCCACGTGGCCAAATAATATTTGAAAAAATCTAAACTACTTCTCACTGCCCTTAAGGAAAGGTGTTTGTGTGACAATAACTATAGAAGATAACTCAGGAGACCACCCCATCTCTAGAAGCAAAGGCCAAGTTGTAATAGTAAAAACAAAAACCTGAAGAAGAGCTTCCCATCCAGAATGAGACCAATGGTCTATCTAGTGCAGAGTACTATCTCCAACAATGGTCAGATTAAAATGCAATAACCTCTTTGCTACTGTTGTGTATCTTCAAACTTCCTTCTTCTGATCAAATCCAAAAGCAGAACTTGCATAACAGCAGAGTAGCAATTTTCATGGTATTCATGTTTGTGGTGGACACAGGGCATACTGAAATTCCTGCAGATCTTTTTGGCCTGATTTGAAGATCCAAAAAATGTAGATGGCGTCAATAAACTTCAGAATAGTATAGGTTCACTTGCCTCAAGTTTCCATGAGATCATGGCTGAAATTTTGTTCACTTTGAAATCAGTGCTAAAACTCTCATTGAGTTCAAGGAGGCCAGGATTTCATCTCAGGAGTATGAAACCGTTCCCACACTCAGGTCTTCCAGAATGCTGCACATAGCACTATACTGTCTAGTGTTGCAGCAGCTGAGCAACCATGAATCAACCTAGTCTGTGAGTTTCTAGGAATTAAGCATCCCATCTCTTTCAAACTCACATGTCGCTATTCTTAGACTGGAATTTCAGTTTAGCTAGGAAATTGTTTGAAGGTTTTAGCACTCATATTTCACTAAACAGAGCTCTGTAACTGAGAAAATATTGTTCCAGAGGGGTAGCCGTGTTAGTCTAGTTCAGCAAAAGAAACAAGGAGTCCTGTGATAAATACATTTCTTAGTCTTTAGAAGTGCCCCGGACTCCTTGCGTTTTTAAGAGAAAATTTTGCAGAGTTCAAATAGAATTTTTCTATTAACTTAGTAGTAAGGAGCCCATTTTGTGTAAAAGAGATTTTGCATGTGTAACCCATATGCCTGAAAAGGCTATCTCTGAGAGACCTGCTGAGGGTGGGTTACTGTTGTTGGGCAGATTAGTGACCCACAACTGGAAACTTCCAGAAGCAGGGAGTGGTAGCAATTTGAGCATCTCCACAGTGTACCCTGCTGGTGTGATGTGATGTTGTCAGTCAGATGACTGGAGAGCAGCAGCCTTGAGGGGAGACCATGTGCTCAGTGTTCTGGAGAGGAGCTGAGCCAGGAGTGAACAAGATGTTTTCTCCATGTAAAGGAGTCATTTGCGACAGACCTTGCAGACATGCATATGGGACTGAAGGCTGGTTGCAGAGGAGAAGAGAGAGCCTGCATGGAATGCTACAGAGGATCCCAGCAAAGAAAGAAGAGGACAGCTATTTCTTGCCACTCAAGCTTCCACGCTGGAACAGAGACTGTAGCTGAGAGTTGGGTGAACTCCACACAGACTTTGGGACTCTTGGGGATCTTTCATGCAAGGGATTGTTCTTGGTTAATTGTAGTTTGTTTTCTTAGGATAAGGTTTATTTAGTTAGTAGTTAATAAAGTTCATTGTTATGTTTGTTTTTAGTAGTATTTTAATGTGGGAGTGTAGCTCAGCAAGCTTCGCCGTGAGTCCTGTACAGACTGGATCCTGGGTCTCCAGCTGCTTTCCCCATAGGGGTTGGGATTGATTTCTGTGGGGCACTGGAGAAGGGCAACTAAATGAATTTAGCCCACCCGAAGGTTACACATGTAAGTGAAATTATGCACTTAAGTCTGCATTTCCACACTTGGCACAAACAGCAGTCACCCATGAATCAAACTTTCTGTGGGTGTATGATTAATTTATGCTGTGTACACAGGCACACAGAGACATAGTCTACATATGTGCAGTTAATTAATATTCATGTGATATATTGTTTGCAGAAATATGATAATAATGGTGTCTGTTATGCACATCTGGCCAGTAATCCATGTGTTTAGGGTTTATTAAACATTGGGGCCATTTCAAACATTTAAAAAAAAAATCAATCACCAGATAAATGCTTCATCCTTTACCCTTCAAATATGGAATTTCATACATAATTCTGCCTGCCTAAACCCCAGGTTGTGTGAGAGTCAGCCCTCAGCTAGTTGTAGATTTCTTTAAAAAAAAAAAAAATACATAAAACTTACATTTCTTACCTCAAGACACTGCAGGGCTACAAACAGGAACAGTATACTATTAGAATGGGAGATTTCAGCTTCATAATAGGGCACACAGCACTTTGCTTCTAGCCCTGGAAAGGTCAGAGTTAGCAAGCTTTAAAATAAACAAGGAGTCCTGTGACACTTTTAAAGACTAACAGATTTACTGCATAAGCTTTCACGGGCATAATCCCACATCCTCTATTGCCTGAAATAGAAACTGCAGTATGTTAGGTCTACATACACATGCAGAGAAGGGTGAGTCACAAGATCAGTTCAAACAGTTCCAAAGGGATAGTCTGTTAATCTATTTCAGCAAACCAAACAAGTTATTTTAATTCAAACAGTGTGGATGTGGGCCTTTAACAATAATAGATGAGAAGGCAGGAATGGTAAAAGAGGAGAAAATACCTTTTGTAATGAGTTAGCCATTCTAAGACCCAATTCAGACCTAGTGTGATGGTATCAAGTTTGCATATGAATTCCAGCTCTGCACTTTCATGCTGAAGTCTGTTTTTGAAAGGTTGTTGTTGTTGTTTGGTTTTGTTTGGTTTTGCTAAAGTACTGTACTTTTCATATCTGTTATAGAATATCCATGGAGATTGAAGTGCTCCCATAGTGGTTTTGAGTGTTACCATTCTCAATGTCTGATTTGTGTCCATTTATTCTTTTGTGCTGAGGCAGTCCAGTTTGGCCAATGTATAAGACAGAGGGGCATTGTTAATACATGATGGCATATATCACATTAGTAGACGTGCAGGTGAATGAGCCCCTAATTGGGGTGGCTGATTTGATTAGGTCCTATGACGGTGTCACAGGAATAGATATGCGGGCAGACTAACACCGCTCCCCTCTGAAGTTTTAAAATACATCTTACATATTTGTAATAGTTTTCCATTGCATCCTCTGAGCCATGTCAAGTTGGAGTTGAACTCCAGTAACTAAGGTGCTTAACTTTACAGGAATATGGATACAGACACCCCAAAACACCACACAATTCAATATTTACAACTCTAAAACATTCCTAAAATAAGGTTTTTGTAGCATATGTGGCACATGCAGTGTGTCCACATTTGGCCCACTTATAAGGCTTATTTTGCACACATTCAAGAAGGGGTCCTGGAACAAATTTTTTGGGGGAAGGGGGGGTAGTCCTTGATGATGGAAACTGCGTATTTGGTGTTTGTTATTACTGCTTCAAATCAGAGGGTGTGTCAGCATCCCAAGTTCCAACAACACTGTGCTCATTAGAGGCTGGCAGCATTGAACTCTAAAGAGTCCATATGCACTGAGCATAGGATATCTATGGGGCTGGAGCATGTTCAATGCCCTGTGCCTGAGCTATATGTACAATGCAATTGAGCATATGACCTCCCAGGTCTGCAGCCCTTGTGCATTTTCCTGCAAGTGCTCCTCCAGGCTGCTTGGGCCTCCTGTGCTAACAGACCCCAGAATTATAGTCAGGGAGATCTGGCCTCTCCTGTGCTCCAGCAATGTGGATGAGAAGAAGGAAACAGCCTCAAATGCAGAGGAATGAGCCAAGCCAAGGACAGGAGCAAGAGGTGGTCAGGGCTGTGGACAGATGAGGAGGGGAATCTGGATCTGGGGTGGGGCAGGACTTGATGGAGGTTAAAATAACAGCAGTGAAAGAAAGAGACAGGAGCTGATGCAGGGTGGGAACAAACAGTGACAGAGACAGGAGCTGATTAAGGGCTGAATAGGAGCAAAGTGGGAGTGTGGCCAGAAGCAGAAGGGACAGAATAAAGCTGGGGGAATAGGGTGGAGAAGGCTTATAACGGACACTCCCCTCCAGAACTGAACCCAGGATTCCAGAGTCTCAACATTCCTCTACTTCAGTGACTTTCCGATCTATTTGATCGCTCCCCCTTCTTTGTGTTTGTAGTCCCTTATGCTCTCCCACCCCTTCACGTACATATAGCACCACTTTGAAAGCAGAATGGAGAGCCACCAGCAGCCGGCCAGTTACCCAGCTCTGAAGGCAGTTCTACGCCAGCAGCAGCATAGAAATAAGCTAGCAAACTTTATACCTGCTAGACAGATGTGAGAAAAATCCTCAACACCCATTCGCTTGCAAAGGATCATTTGCTCTGTGGAAATATCCCGTCCTTTTTCTTTGAAAACACATTTTTCATTCAGCAATGCCCATGTATTATAGCTGTGGAATATACAAAGGGCCTTTTTCTCCAAATTATGGGTAAAGGTTGTGCCCTGTTATCCCTTGGGAAATCTAACAGAAATTAAATTATATTAGTATTCTTCTTTGTTACTATTTAAACATGTACTGTCAAATTCAGTTTTGTATTTACAACAGCAAAGTAATGGAAGTGACTCTAAATTTACACCAAGGTAACTGCCAATAGAAATCTGGACTTTACTATTTTTGTTCAACAACTAGGAAGCAATATTAATTTTCCTACAGACCCTGCAGGGACAACAGAATCAGGGGGGGGGGGGAAACAACTTTTCAGCTGAGTAAATATAACAAAGTGGACTTGATAACATTATAAATAAAACAGCTAAAACATAGGCACACACAAACTTGAAAGGTAATAGGGGCCAGTCAGGTAAGTAGGAGAGTGCTTGTATTTTAGGAAGTGCATGAATAGTCTGAGTATCTGAGAATCTCATTTACCCAGATCACAATCGGTAAATCACATTTTCCTTTTTAATTTTCACCATTATTAAAGATAGTGAGTTAGACAAACAGAGAAAACTGGTCTAAAGATAGAGAAAAGATATGGCAGGACATTATACACTTTGGGGACTTACAATATTTAGAATTTGTCCAGCTGGACAAGTAGATTTTATATATGTAAACATAATGCAATTTTCTGTACTGATTGTTGGGATGGACTCAGTCAACTAAATAGCTGATCAGGTTTTGCCTACTTATTACCACAGGAAGAAAAAAGAGACAAGAGTTGATTAAAATAAGCATTGTACATCTATGGCATAAGAAGTGCAGCTTATCTGATGCCCCATTTCCCTGAGATTAGTACCCTTAATATACAACTGAAGACATTAAATTTTTGTTACTTTTTTATTTGTTATTAGATATGAATGAATATTATCCCATTTCTGTTATATTTTAGGGCTAAATTTTGGTCTGAGATTCTCTAAAACCATATATCATCACATCATCACGTCTTACTGAATTTCTCACCTATTCTTTCCTTCTGTTTTTGCAGGCTACACGGGTAGACAGTATTCCTTGGGGCTACAGAAATGCCAAAGTGCATCAGGATGGCCTTGTTTTCCACCAGATTTTTCTCATTCACTTGATTCTTTTATAGGGTACATTGGGCAGTCATATATCATTCTCAAGGAACTAGAAGTCATTTCTGAGAAAAACTAGTATGAGTATTGCTGCTAAAAATTGCAGATAATGCAATTTAAAATAAATTAACAAACAGAAACCAAACAATCTTAATTGCTGGCATAGTGCTGGGCTCTCATATTTTCAAGAACTGGCAGAACAATGAATTTATTTCTATGGAAACAGTCTTCTTAATTTGCCAGCTTTCTACTTATTCATAAAGCACTTTGAGAATTGCCAACTCTTTAGGATAAAACCAGGCCATTAATCAAACATCAGAAAACTTGGCATGCGCCTTTCGTGTACTGATGACATGAAATCCACTTTATCACAATTGTGTGCCAGAAAATAATCCAGGCTGAGAGCACACAGTCTAATGACATACATTTAAATATTGGGACCTAGTTTTTATTAGGACTTCAACCCAGTACAAATCTCCATATACCATACACCCACATGCACACTTTTCCAACACTAATACTTATGCCACTCACAGTAGTGAAGGCCCAAGTGTCCACATATAAACTAACAAACTCAAACCTGCACCCCTACAAACACACCACCACCACTTACCTGCTCCTGTCTGTGTACTAAACCTTGGAGAATCCAAACATCACAACTTATGCACCTATTTCTGCAGAACTTTGATCCAATGCCCCCTTTATGCTTGAGAAATTTGACTGGAAAGACTGAGCATGGATTATTTCCATGAGCTCCCGTTTGGGAAATTTGGATTCTAAATTGTAACTTTGCCACTCAGGTCCATGTCTGCACCAATACGCCAAAATGCCAATATAGGTGTAGGCATAGTTCCTGAACCAGCATTCTACAAAAACATATGACTTGCAGGGGTAGGGGGGAATTCCACCAGTCACATATAATATTTAAACTTTTATATTCATGCAATGTGCTGGTTTCAAGTTTTTTTAATTTAGATTATCACTCATCTGATGCTACACCCACTCCAAATCAGTGTGGTTATATGTCTACACTAGAAAAGTTAAGTCGACTTTATTAAGTCAACTTAAGAGGGTCAACTTTAAGTCGACTTAAAGTTGACTTTATTGTCAGCTTAACAGAAGTTGACTTAACTTTTCTAGTGTAGACATAGCCCCTTTTTGACCTTATTGAGTCTATTTAACACTTTAAATCGACTCAGTAAGGTTGATTTAGGTGCTAATCCCCATACACACTGGATTAAGTCAATTTAAGGAGTCAATTTAAGCCTTAAATTGACCTAAAACTAGGTGTTAAGTCAACTTAAGTTTTCCTTAAGTCGACTTAAGGAACAGTTTAAATTGATTTAATAAAAGCCCAGTGTGGACAGGGATTAAATTAGGTCAATTTAAGCCTCCTTAAATCGACTTAACTTGTAAATGTAGACGCACACTGTGAGCACAGTGAACCAAAGTGGAATGGGGCATGCCACAGATGCACTCGTGTAGTTATACATCTTAATTTGTTTTATTTGCCTATGTGGAACCTATAAATGAGCTACATAAAATCTTTTTCTAAGTTAACAGAGTCACATTCTTTTTCCACCTCCCCCTGCTTTATGGTCTGTTTTCCTTATATATAGCTGATTCCTAGCAATGAGTCCCTTGTCAATTCAACCAACTTAGTTGTATTCCACTTCAGTGAGCATTGGAAACTAGTTCTGTTACAATTTTCTGACAGTATCAGCTTCCTTACAGCCTTTTCTTCTCAGTTATTACTTTTCTGTGTTAAATTTTGTGCTTCTACAGTTACCTTGGTTTTTTGTTAATTTGTCTGATACACCAGGAAAAATGGATGAATACAGCAAAGTGTTAGGCAATTAAATAAGTAAACATTTGGGGAGGGGGGCTCAAATTGCTGTTGCACCTCTTGCATTCTTAATATTGTGGGGGGGGTTCCCCTTAAGAAAGGCCTAATAGGATCATCTACAACTTCTAAGTTACCTGGAATAGTTTGAAATACTTTATTTAGCCCTTGGAGCAAACTGTTGTAGCTTTATAGAAAACGGGGGGTTGTTTGGTTGTTACGATACGCCTTTTGTAGGCAACAATTACTCTGGTAGGCCTTGTCCGTTGTCACACACTGATCATTCATGGCTGATGCTTCAGATATATTTCCTCTTCACTGTAGCTTCTGCTTTATCCAATTTTAATTATGTTTAGCCCTCAGTTGCTCCTCTTCATTTTCAAGAAACTCTTCACTTTGTCTTTGCTGACCTTGAATTGACAGACTGAGCATAGATTATTTCCATGGGCTCTCTTTTGTAGCTTTAGCTAATGTCTACTGCTGGTATGGGGGATAAAGTTTGTGATTCCAGCACATACTTACTAAGGAAGGACCATCTCCTGAATATTTTCTCTTGTCCTGGACATGATCAAGATTTTTGGTAGACTTCACAGGACTTCTAAATGTATGCTGTTTCTTATCCTTTTCAAGGTCTCCTTGACTTTATGTACTGTTTTCCCGTTTTCATTCAGCACCACTAACAGTCCCTTTCAGGTCAGATTAAAAATTTATAATATTTAGTTATTTTTGGTTTTTTGGAATGTTCATTTAGTTAACAGACTTTTCTCCTTTCATCCACTCTCCTACCTCTTTTATAATTCATTCTCTTTTTTACAAGTTCCTTTCTTTTTCAACAGATGGATGCACTAAGTGTAAACACGTGTATTTGGTATTAAGAAGCTAAAATAATTTCACTTTTTCCCCCAATGTCTTTTAAAAATTGTAACAGGCATTCTCTCCATCCCTTTTACTATTATATACATTATAATTTACCCTTGGTTTTAGGCAATTCTTTTCCCTTGTGTAACAGTAGCTCAGGCTTTTTGTGGTAAATTATTTTGCTTCCCATGTAGCACTCAGACCATATAAATCATGGGAATGTTGAATTTGACTTCATCTATGTTCAATAGTTTTAGTTTCAGCAGTTTCTTTTGTGCATTTGGTTATATTTCACATGCATATAAATGACTACACAGGATGCAATGTGAAGGAAAATCAGGTCCTTAATACTTCTGAATGCCAAGGAATTTTAGAGTAGCTGGAGGATACAAAGCCAATGATTCTGTCTGAGAATGTTCAGAAAGAGTTCACAAAATTTTAAACTTCATTCTTTCCCATTTGTTTCATTCACTCATGTTCTTAATCTCTCGAAGAACATCTCAAGTTAATTGTCAAAGTGGCATTCATTTAAACCACAAGACTCCATTTAGTGTCAAAGGAAATAATTCAGCTAAATCCTCAGGAACTGCTTTTAACATTTTTTGTCCTTGATATTATTTTGCTTCTCTGACAGTAGGGGGAAAGACCTCTAATAGCTTTAAGCTTGATTTTTTTTTTTCAGTGTGTCAAGTAGTTAATCACCAATCTCCAAGATAAAATAGTTTCCTTGTCTCCTAAATTTACAGTGGACTGTAATTATTTTGAAAAGTTCTGTGGCAAAAAGGGCAAGGGTAAATAACATAAAAGGAAAAATGGAAGTCTGGAACAAAAGAAAAAAAATGCTACTGTGCATTTGGAATATCTACTAATTTCACCTAATCTCTACTGAAAGATGGCATATTGCACAGGTCTCAAATAGGCACTATAATGTATACTTCTGTTCATAAGCTGCACTAATGGTTTCCAACCTTTTTGGCTTGAGGGCTAAGATATGTTTACAGCCCTGAAAGAGCCAAAAGCAGCCCCACTGCCCCCCCACCCCCCCAAAGCCACCTGCCTCCTTACTGATCTCCCATCTCCATCGCTGCTGCAGGGAAACCACACGCATCCCATAGCCCTGGACACTCCAACGGGGTCCCTCACCAGTGGCTCTTTTCTGCAGCTAGGGGGACAGAAGATCAGTGTTCCCCTCCCTTTGGCTCCAGCAAGTACCCCAGCACTTACAGGCCTTGGTGGAGTGCTTTGCCATGCTCCCTGCTACACCCAGGGGAAGAGGAGTGCTGATCTCCCATCCCCCGTTGATGCAAGCAAGGACCCTGCAACTGTCTTTTAAATGTACTCCACCTGGGTCCTTAGGCAGTGGCTCCCCTCTGCAGCCAACAGGATGGGATCCACAGGCCACCTTGAAAGCCCCCATGGGCCACTTTTGGCCCCTGGGCCACAGTCTGGGAACCACAGATTTAAAGACTTTAAGTACAGAGAATCCATCAGCAAGTAACTGCCCCCCATGCTGCAGAAGGAGGAGGGGAGGAGGGTGGGCGGAAAACCCAACAACAAACCCACCAGTCTGCCTCCTGGAGAAATTCATTTCTGACTCCAAATATGGAAACCAGTTCTCCATCTTTAAGCGTCTCATAGTAGGATTTTCTCCCAAGAAAGTTCATGCAATAAATAAATGCGTTAGCCTTTAAGTGCTACTAGACTCCTTGTTTTTTAAAGTACATCCACGAGGTCCCCTTCCATCTCCCAAATGAACTTACAGAAATATATTAATTCCCTTCAAACCGTCTTGCCTCCATATGAGTCTGCTCTCGAGGTTAATGGTGGTTTTGTCATTGACTTCAATGGAAGCAGGAGTGTGTGGTTGAATCTAGGCTTTTTCTGCTGCTTGTTTAAGGGATCTCATGCTGATGCCATCTGGATTTGTAGCAGTAAGTGCTGCTGACCTCATGAAATTCTATTGATCCAAGTGGAACAATGCTTCATAGCCGTGTGCGTCTTCTCATCTCTTTTCTACCTTCTCCCTTTTCGAGGCCAGCATTTGTCATTTATTATTTATTTTGTTGTGACATTATAGTTGTGAATCAGCTAGTTTCTTAACAAAACTCCACCATCTTTGAAGACTACACAGACCCTTAGTAAAGGAATGGAAACCAGCAAATGGGCAGGTAGCAGGAAAAGCTGATCAGCTATAAGGATAGATATAAATAATTGGCATGAGCAGAAGTTTGAGAAAGTTTTACAGCCAAAACCTTCGCAAAGTGCTCGATAAAAGCACCTCCAGCTCTTCTTGTGTTGATTAACTTCTGACTCACAGTTGCTACAGTTAAAACACTTCCTTACTGATTTGCATATATCAACCAATATTCCAACAGTAGCATCTAGATTATGCTAATGTGTTATTTCCAGATATGGTGCATTATTCTTTGGCTGTAGGGATAATACAAATAATCATAGCCTCCGGGCCTATTTAACCATAGCCCTAATTACTTCTAGTTAAAATATCCACACTAGATAGATAGCTAGATAGATAGTGTACCATGTACGCAAATTATACTCAGCATTTTAAAAAAATGTTAACACTGTTCTATATCATGCATTCTAAGAGAAAGTGGTCACTTTAATTATAAACTTAATTTCATTTTAGCCTCTATTCTGTTTGCCCTGAAGAAAAAATGAATATTACATTTTGAAAGACAGAAACTTTTGAAACGCCGTGTTATAAAACTAACAAAATATTTGCACTGTTTTAATTTGATTAGAATCAGTGGTGTTGTTACTCTGCTTAGCTACTGTTTCATGCAATGACTCTTTCATTTCTTCCCTGAAGTTTATATCAGTTATTTTCCCTCTTATTTTTGCACAAAGCATTTAATTAGTGACTATTTCCCAGCTGGTATTTTTCAGTAGCAAGGGACTGACAAGCAAACTTTTGACTATTTTTTTTTTTTTTTTTGCTATGTCCTGATCATAGTTTATAGATGTGGTGAAGGCTAGCTTTCTGAATCACTGACCTGACAACTGTCATAAATCTCAAACAAATAAATTTCCCCACTTTCATGGGATGGTATCAAGAATAATAGAAAATGTCCACAGAATCTATATGCAACTTACAGTGCTCATTGGTCGATGCAGCCGTACTCCACTTCAGGGGGTGGAGTAATTATGTCGACTTGAGAGCGCTTCCAGGATCAACTTAGTGGGTCTAGACTACCTGCTCAATCAATCCTGCTGTGTCGATCCTCAGGGATCTATGCAATTTTTGAGTGTAGACTAGGCCATAGTAAATAGATCACTGTAAGCGAAGATTCCCCTTAACACCCCTTCAGTAATAGGACAAAAATGGGGGGTTAATGGGTAACTGGACATTGTAATAAGCCATAAATCCAGGGTCTTTATTGAGACTGTGATTTTTACTGTCTAGCAAAGTTATGAATTTAAGTTCCCTGACTCATCTTTTGAAGATGTTATACACCTTTTCTATGAGGAATAGGACCAAGAGATTGAGATATAAAGTGATTGGTGAAAAGGGTGACATGGTGGCTTTGTTTTATCATTTTTCTTTGCGAGTTCATTCAAGAGTGTAGTGATTGTCTGGTTTCATCATGTGGTTGACTCATTACTGGGACATTTAATACATTAGATCAGGAAACATGTTGTAACAGGCATGCCGACGATATGATAGAGGGTATTGATCATTGTGGCATGGTGATATGTCTGCAAGTTTTGCATCTGTTTTTCAAGCAGGGTCTGGTGCTGCTTTGAGTTGGTGGGTCCTGGTCTGTGGCGAACTTGCATCTGATCATGAACTTCACAAGGTTTGGAAGTAGTTTGAGGGCTAGGAGAGATGGTTTGGGAAAGACTCAGTATTTTTCATATATCAGTTTGTCAAGGGATGGAGGAGGGGGATGGGGGGTGAACATAGCCTTTGATTATGGCTGCTCAAAAAAAAATGAATGGCATTTTTCCTGACAAAAATTGATTTTGCCAAAAATGAAATTATATCAGAAAATGTATTTTTTTTATTTTTTTCCCATTATTTTACTTGAAATTTCAAAGCTAAACACAGTTTTTCTTTTTGTTTAATTTGAGCCAAAATTGACAATTTCATTGGGTTTTTTAACTGAAAAATATTCAGAATTTCAGATTCAAACCACCCCCCCACACACACACACACACCCTCCCTTTCCCTGACCTTGAACTCAGAAGCATAAGAGATGTCTAGGTTTTCTATTTTATTTCAAAATTTAGTTAGCGTTCTGTTTTAGTATTTTTCTTCTAAAAGGATTGTTTAATTTTGATTATGGAAAACAGAAACAACTTCAAAATGTCAAATATTTTTGTGAAATTGTTTATCCATTTTCAATCAGCTGAACCGGTGACACTGGTTATCATGGCTTTGACAAATACCAGCACGAAAACATTGTATAAGGCATATGAACCTCCTTAGTATTAGTCAGATTTCTGTACTTAAAGTATATTTTCCATTCCTTCTGCCTCACACCCATAAGCTGAGGTGACTGAAGATGAGATTTTCAAAGGAACAAGTGGAAGTGTGGTGTCTAAATGTTAAGGTCTTATGGCAAGAAACATCTTGTCATGCTGTGTTTATACAGCCCCTAGCAAAGTGGTCCATGATTGCTGAGCTGGGAGGCCACACAAGTGAGAATTTCCTGTTCCCTCCTAAGGAATGTGTGATCTGCCTCAAACCACTGCACTCCGGGAGAGGTTGTACATTCTGTTGAATGCTTCCCAGCATCCCTCAGGGGAGCTCTAATCTATTCAATGCGGGCCTGTGCTTCGAAAGCACACACTGTTCCAAAAGCATTATCAGCATGATACAATTTATATTATATCCATAAAGCAATTAAGGTGGCATGAGACTATTTCTTTCTGACTGAAGAAATGGAAAAACTACACTAAGAACAAACATCTGACCAGAAATATATAGCACCCTATGCCTCCTCATGTGTTTTACATCATAGAATAATAGAATCTTAGAGCTGGAAGGGACCTCATGAGGTCATCTAGTCCAACCCCCTGCAAAAAGCAGGACCACTCCCACTAAATCATCCCAGCCAGGGTTTTGTCTAAGCGTTTTGTCTAACATCCTCTCTTGCATAGGTGAATATAATTATACAAGGTGCAAGATAATGAAGGTCAGAGATGTGTAGCTCCACTGAATTCAGTGTCAGCATTCGTGATTTACAATAGTTTGAGATTGTAATGAGGTGCAATATTTTCCAAACAGATGTACATATGTATTGGGGGATGTCTGTATTATTAAATTCATTCCTATTTTGGATTGTTATTGCACCCTAACCAGAATGAGATTTCTTTCTTTCAACATGCAGGCTTGCATCTACTCTTAGTAAGTGTGAGACCCTTTCTGAGCAAAACATTATTGCAATGAATTATTGCAGAGAACTTCATGCACAGCCAGAATGAAAGCAGTTCTAGTACCTTGCCTCTGAATTCACTGTTGAATACATTTAATTTCTCAGTTAGAAACAAGAATTTTCAGTGAACAGAGATGAACAGGGTGTTTGGAGGTACAGCAATGGTGGGGATTTTAATTTATTTAACTTGCACTGCAAATTGACATTTCCAGTCAATGAGAATATGAGGTATAATGACCAGACCATAAATGTGCTCCAGAGCTCTGATAAATGGATAGTCTATAAACCCGATATCTGCAATCAGTTTAGAAATCCAGCTAACACAGTACTACTCACCACATTGTCCCCGGGTAGCCAGAAAGGGCAATTTAAATAAGATTTTGTTGTTTTTACCAGTATTTTTGTTCTTATTAAAGAACAGTATATTTAGCTTAAATTTCCTAATTACATTTTAAGACTGTGGAGTTAACAAAAAATCCACTCAAAACAAGACAACTTGAGCTTGTGTCTTCAGAATTTGTGTGGCTTCCAAGAGGTGTTTTATAATCTGCGGCACAGTTAGCATATAATCATTGCTTTGAAACAGAAATTACATCCAAATGTATCTTTATACATTTTGTATCATCAAATATTTAACTAAAAAGCTTGCCCACCTCTTCTAGTTCCCCACCTGAACAGTGTAAGCCAAATATGAGAAAAGTGCAAATATAAAGGAGCTAAGATTTTTCTTCCTTTCTGCAACTCAAACATAGTTTTTAACAGCATATTTTGAAGGCTTCTGGAGGATTATTAGTGGTATTTTAAACCAAATGAGGGGTTCAAATTGTGTCCTGAGCTTAGTCCATAGATTAGAAGGTGCTGGGGAAAGAAAGACCTGGCTTTGATTTTGAATGGTTCTTCCCTGCTTGGCATCCAAAGCAGATATAACATACTGTAGAAAATAATGTAGAATTCCTTGGCCAAAGGATTGTATCATTTTGATCCACGGTTCAAAGTTAGCCAGCAAGGGTAAAGATAATTGGTAAGACTATGGGGGATTACTACTTCTGGAATCTCCTCGTGAAATTAATTAAATATGGAAACAACAAGCAAGTAAAATGTTTCATTGATGAAACTGGTCACCATTCAGACATAACTTCTTTCAACACATGGTTCATAAGAAATTTAGCACCCAAGCTTCACGCCTAAGCACTTACAGATGTACTAGCATGATGGGCTGTAAGTATGCCTTTGGAGGAGCAGATTCTTGCCACTGATTCACAAACTTAGGTACCCATAAGAGGGCTTTGACATGGTGTAGTGTAAAGACTCCTGTCAAAAATGCAGATACTCTGAAGTTTCCAAGTGGGTCTTACAGTCACACAATCATAAAAACCACCAGTTCAGATTTATACAGTCGAGCTATTAAGGACTTCAGGGGTCAGTAACTCAAGCAGTGGCGATTTTACGCAGTAGACCATAAAAGCTCTGCAAAAGCCCTAAAAGGGATGTCAGTGTGTTTACAATTATGGCTCCTCATAGTAACCTGTCTAAATGAACTGTAATTTTTGAGACAAGTAGAGAAAAACGCTTAAGCTTTGACGCATTAATGTTGTGTGCTGAAGCAATTGATCTGAGTTTCATCCATAATGTGACCTTTTCTGATTGATGGCTTGCCATGATTGACAAGCAATGCTTTCTCTCCCAGTAGCTAATGTAGGTATGGCTTATGTTACATGGGGGAAATGGAGCACACTCTGCTGTTAAAGATATAACACATCTTTATAAGTGTATTTGTAATGGTGCCCCTTCCAGTGGCTGGCTGTAAGCTTTACTATTGCATGATTTAACTAGTAACTGTGTCTTCTGTGTTGTGTGAAGTCTATAGATTTGTTACCAACAGAACATTGAGCAGCCAATACATCTACAAATGCAGCAAAATCTTTCTTTGCCACATACATCAGTGAACATACCAAAAAGCGCGAGGCTCATAAAATACAATGCGATGATGGAATGTCATTGAACACAATTTGGGTTTAGGCAGTGCCAGGTTAGCAGGGCACACCCAGCTGCTGACAGGAATGCTATACGGGAACACATAAAGGGCAACACAGATGCAATTTTTGTCCTCATTTCCACTAACATATGGCCACTTAAATGTTGACATTGTATTGTTGTTTTTGACAAATTTTATTTGAAATGCTAATGAATTATAAAAAAGACTCCATTTGGAAAGCCGAGAGACAGCTATTTAGCAAAACATCCTAACCAATAGCAGAGTATAAATTGTCCTCCAATGGCTCTGTCATCAGATTACTCAACATAATATATAATTAGATAGTTCAGACAATGCTGCAGCTCCCCTTATGCACACTCCTTTAAAGAAAGAGAGAAGTGCAGATATGGTTAAGTCAATCAGAGAATGCCCAGCAGTTGGCATTCACACTGTGGCTGACTACTGAGCAATATCACTTAATACTGAAAGAGGTAGACAATAGAGTATGAAACACTGGAGTGGTCAGATGCAGACTTGCTCTATCAAATTTAACAGCAAACTACCAGCCTCTGGTAGTAAAAACATCCTGCTGTATGGATGTAGGAATAAAAATGGAGTTTCTCAGGAGTCATAAGGAAAGAAAAATATATACATAGCTCCTTTTTTATTTCTTAGAGGTTGTATAGCTTTTATGTATCCTAATGGGAAGGCACATCAAGCAGCGGTTGTGAAAGACAATATGAAAGCCCTTTCGGATTACAGATTTTCCACAGAACTGCTTACTAGTAGTGTCCTGTCGACCAATCTGATAAAGTGACAAGCCATGTCTCATCAGTGGCTTCCATATTTCATCATTAATATATCTGTTGAAATGGAGAATTCAATTATTGTTAGCGTTGTGCCATCTCTACTGGTAGAGCAGGCACTCTGCATCATGTTTAACTGAGGGACCAAGAACCGGATGTGCTAGCGAACTCTGTGGCACAGAAAAGGTATAGTGTTTAAGGACTGCAATAGAGAATTAAACTACATTGGCTTCACATCTGAGCATGTATTACAAGCCAACCAGTCTGTTCACTGACATTTTTTGAACACATTCACCTTGTTGCCCAAAGCTTGCTGGTAAATTGGAAAACTAAACAGAGGGAAAACTGTTTATTCAGTGAAATTTTCCAACCCTGCCTAACGCTCTGACAATCATATTTTACTGGTGCAAATGTGAAAGTTTCATGTAAGAATTATATTAAAAAGCCAAATTCTCAATTAAAACTATTATTAATAATAATATTTAGATTTTATACCTCTTAGTGCAAGGTCGTGTACAAACACAGAACCAATGACCGACCCTGCTCTAAAAGGCTTAGTCTAAGATAGCATTCAGACAGTAGTGCTTGTGACCTCATCCAATCAGATATATTTTAAAAAATCAAATATTTATTGGTGGATCCATGCTGGTAAAAAGAAACAAAAGTTGCAAAATAATTTGTCAAAAGCTTTTGGATAGCAAAGAAATTCATTTAACTTGCTATCTATTTGCAATTATTCTGTGGGCAAAAATATAGTGTAAATGCATCATATAAAATTATTACTTGTACAGTATTTACTCATTTCTGAACCTTTTAGAAAATCTAACTTAGCTGCATGACACTGAGGGCTACTTTCGCCTCTATTGCTGCTAGAAATCTACCTAATACCAACAGTAAACAGCACAGACTAATTCTAATGATGGCACAGTGGGAAGCAGAGAATATGATGGCATGCAGATTACGATTTTAAAAACTCTAATTTATGCAACACCAAAGGATAAAGCAGACAACACATAATGTACATTAGTTATCATTTCAGCCCAAACATTTACTGTTGTATTCACTGTCTTGACCTATTTATGAGGAACATATATATGTATATAAAACCCACACTTGTCTCTTTCCCATGTCTACGGGCATTTCTGAGAGGTATTTGTGCTCTGTTGTTTGAGGGCTCTTCATATAATGGTATGAAATGTATAATGGTGAGATTCAAGGATCATATAATACCCACATTCAGAGAATTTTTCATTCAAGGACAAAAGGAAGTGTTCATGCTGAATTCTTAAGCACAGAAAATAAGGAGTTACATTCCCTACTGATCCTTTTACTTGAATAGTTCATGAAAAGTTCATAGAAGAATTTCTGAAGCTGGTGTTAAGTAATATAGGGTCAATGGGGTGAGAACTGACACAGTAGCTTCAGTATTTCACCTAAATATGGGCAAGCTTCCAAGAAGTTTGGACAAGCCCCCCAAAAGGTGACTATTTAGCTGAAATTCTACGGGTGCGTCTACACTTACAAGTTAGGTCGACTTAAGGAGGCTTAAGCCCACCTAAACTACTCCGCATCCACACTGGGCTTTTCTTAAGTCAACTTAAGAAAAAGTTAAGTCGACTTAATAACACCTCATTTTAGGTCGATTTAACGCTTAAGTCAACCTTATTAGGTCAACTTAAGCCAGTGTGGATGGGGATTAACACTAAGTCAATCTTATTAAGTCAACTTAAAGTGTTAAGTCGACTTAATAAGGTCGAAAAGGGGCTATGTTTATACTAGGAAACTTAAGTCGACTTTTGTTAAATTGACTTAATAAGGTCGACTTTAAGTCGACTTAAAGTCGACCTTATTAAGTCGAATTAATAAAGGCGACTTAACTTTTCTAGTGTAGACACAGCCTAAAATAGGAATTTTGTCATTGATTTCAGTGGGTCAGGATTTCAACACAAAGGGCAGCAAATGTAGTGTGGAAATCTAATGTAACTTTCTTGTGACATCCTGGCACTTCTTGCTGCCAGCCAGGCTAGACTTATTGCAAAAATGGTTTTTACCCATGGTAGGCACTCTTTAACCTGTCCGCATGTGTATTGAAAATAATGAAAATTTAACCGAACTGTGTTTAATCTTATTTTTTATATAGGGTCAGATTTTAAAGGTATTTAAAACTCTCAAACGCTATGTCTACACTTACTAAAGTTAGTTCGAATTAGTTAATTCAAATTAACTAATTCAAACTAATTTTAGTTAGTTTGAATTAACTTAATTCAAACTAGAAAAATGTAGTTCGAATTAAGCAAGTGCCATGAATGGCACTTGCTTAGTTCGAATTAGTGAATTGCATTGAGTTCAATGGGCCGGTTAGTTCGAACTAAGCAATTAGTTCGAACTAACATGGCCACATTCGTTAATTCGAACTAACTAGTTCGAATTAACCCTTAGTTCAAATAGCATATTCGAATTTATTAGTTGGAATTAAGGAAGCCCTTAATTTAAACTAATTAAAGCCTAGTGTAGCCATGGCTTTAGTTAGTTCGAATTAAGCTTCCTTAATTCGAACTAACTTGCCAGTGTAGACATAGCCATAGGCAGTTAGGTGCCTCTGAAGCCCACTGGGTACCTGTATGAATCTTTAATCCTAAATAAATACTTTTTAAAATCTGATCCAGTATGTTTTGCTCAGGCCTGAGATCAGCATGACTGTTTTTTTCCATAATTTACACTCCATGTGATTCATCGTTGACTAGCAGATTGGTTATATAAATTGTATAGATGTGCTCTATTACCTAATTGGGTGGATTCCTGAGTACTTCTGCCCCATACTTTCATGGGCAAATTCAGTTTCCACAAACAATGAAAAGCTATTATTAACATAGAGTGTGGCTCATTTGTGATCTCCTAGAGTGTATTTCTATTTTGCATTCTTGTTATAGTGTTGTAACTCTTCAGAAGAAACAAAAAGAGGTCTCTAGCTCTGCCTTATTCTAGATATCTAGGGACATTTGTGGCCCTCATCATTGCAATATCTGAATGCCTCACAGTCACTTATAGCTTTTATCTCTGCTACACCTGTTCAAGGTAGGAATTAGTCCCCCCATTTTACAGATGAGAAACTGAGATACAGGGTAGATGAAGTGACTTGCATCATGCAGAAAATCTCTGGGAAAGCCAAGCATTGAAGTCACATCTTTGGAGACCCACTGCAATGAGTTAAGCACTAAATTGTCATTCCTCCTCATTAGAGAATGCCACGGAGACTCCGAGGTCCATTCCAACCCATCCTATTGTGGGCACAGGCCCAAATTTTTAAAGGTATTTAAGAATGGCTATCCTCAGCATTGCAATGACTAACTGATTTAGGAGCGTAAATCTCATTTTCAAAAGGGAGTTAGGCACTTAGGAGCCCAAATCTCATTGACAACCATTGGGATTTAGGCTCTTAAGTGCCTGGGTCACTTTGGAAAATGAGATTTAGGCTTCTAACTCAGTTAGGCATTGCAACACCTCACCTTCAAAATTCTGGGCCTCAGTGCCTAAATTCCCCAGCTCCTCGGGGACATGCGGTCATAGAAGAGCTGAGTTGTGCAGCTGGATTGACACGTCACAACCCAAATCTGCATTCCTTGCTTCAATGTCCCCCCAGCAATTGCGTCTTTTTGGTTATACAAGTTCCAGCGGGGGAGCTGTGTTAGTCTAGTTCAGAAAACAAACAAGGAGTCTGGTGGCACTCCTAAAGACTAACAAAATGGATTTCTCTCATGAGCTTTCAGTGGAGAAAATCAAAAGTGCCACCAGACTCCTTGTTTGTTTTTGGTTATGCAATCTTTGCACAATGCCATCTGAGTAACCTCTGTTGGAACTTCCGATTCATGTCACAGAAAAAGGCACAGCCCAGCATTCTGATTTAAATTGCCAACCTCAAGTGTACCGTAGCAAAAGAGCTGCACATCAAATTGGCACATACATGTTAGTTCAGTACTAATTTGGCACTGCCTTCTTCTGTCACTGGTGGGGCTCAGTATGCTCAATATGCTTCATTTTGCCTTCCTTCTCATTCTGTTCAAGCATAAGAGCCAAGACCCCTCGACTCCACCTGGGACATGTCTGGCAGCTTCCAAGGCCTGGGATGCTTTGCCAGCAGCAGCAGCTGGGACTGTGCCTAGATGCCTGGCTGATTTTCTGTGACCTCTTGGCTACTTTGCTGCTAGTGATGAAATTCTTTATGTGGCAAGTGCAGGATCATGGCACTGATTAGGTTTTCATGTCCGTATTGTCTCCACTGTTCTGTGTACTGATCTTCCCTACTAATTGGCCGCCAGCCCCAGACATTATGTATAAGTATCCTGAGGAGATGGTCTTTGGAAGACTTCAAATACGCCCCATAATATATATCTACACCCTAGTTTAAAGATGAAGCCATTTCAGATATTTAAACTTGTTTTTTTAAAAAAATCTATGTTGCAGGTGCAGCTAATTGCACATCACAAGTCAGATTCTCTTCTACATTGTAACCCTTCTACACCTCTCCAGATATCCAAAGGTGTCATGAACTATCAAGACCTCAGCTGAGAGTTTCCGCTAAGGGAGGTGGAGTAGCTGGCTCCTATCCCACTTCCCTGCATCTCTTGCCATAGAGGGGCATGTCTCAAGCACAACCAAATGCACTATCCTGAGGTGATCCCCATTTGACAAACGGATTTAGAGGCCACAGATTAGAACGACTGAGGCTGCCCTAAATTTCCTTAGTGCTGATGGGGAATTGGCCCCAGAACCAGCAGCTGTCAGCTCTTTGACACAGCAGAGACTATGGGCAGGGAAGGATTAAGACATGCTGACGTCGCAAGCTAGGTCAAGATTCAGAGGCCCCATACCATAAAAAATAAAGAGAAAAAAGTGTATTACATTATAACAGACATATTTAGAGGTTCCTCGTAATATGAGGCCCTAAGACATTGCTTACTTGACTTGTGCCTAAATCCGGCACTGATTTATATGTAGGTGAGTAGATGTGTCAACATAAACATGCCCATGACTTACAGAATATGGTACTTAAAGTTAAGCTGTTAGGCCCATAGTTAGACACCTAAATATATGTCTTGATTTCCAAAACTACTTGAGCACCCAGCAGGTCGCACTGAAGGCAGTAGAGGTAGAGAAAGTCAAACACTGTATTCTATATTGTTACGGTTTTATATAATGCTTTTCTTAACAAGTGTCTATTTTTAGCTTCTTGCTGGTAGAACCCTCCTTTTGAAGAAAGAACAAAGAACAATCAACTTAACTATACCACAATATACCCTTTACACAATGTAAAAAAATCTGCTGGGAAAGACGAAGTACTGCTTTTACAATATCTTGAGCCAAATCATGGGTTACACAATCCATTTTTTTATTTCTACATTCAATAGTGCTTTGCAGAGCAATCAGGGAAGATAATATAAACCATTTTAAATTCTCATTACTTTAAAAGTGTTGAATCTCCTTAAATTGTTTCAGGGTTAATTGAGAATTTGCTGCCTTACAATAGACTGAGAATTGTTTAGACTGCCCTCGTTCTGTAGTTTTTTGTTCATACCTTTGTTGCAAAGTTATAAAAACAACAATAAAAGAAAAAAACAAAGGAGTGCAATTAAATAATCAGCCTTGTCACTATTCTAGTGACTCATTTTGGTGGCAGAGGGAGAGGGGGAGTAGGATAAAGCTCAACTATTGATTAATGTTTAAATGGTTATTCAAGTGGAAGTGCATACAAGTTGGATAGACTGTATCACTCGCTATTCATTAGTGTTTGCTTCCATTTCTTTGATTGCCTTCTCCCTAACAGACTAATTCTGTTCCAACAGAAGCGGGGGGAAAGGGAGGGAATATATTGATTTTAATGGAAATAGGATCCAAATCAGGAACCAGCTAGCTGGAGCTGGAGATCAAAAAGGAATTCCATTTCCTGTGCCATCAGAATAAAGGCTTGATTCTGATCTCTCTCATCAATGCAAATAAGAACCACTTTCCCTGATGTCAATAGAATTTACTAGGTGTAAAGGAGATTAAAATCTAGCCTTACTGGTGCAGGTGAGGAAGACAGCATTTGGGGCATGATCTATCTCTTGTGGTAGTCGATGATGGTCTTTCGGTTGACTTTAATGAGATTTAGTGCAAGCCCTTTCCTCATCCAGAGTCTGTTGAAGTTAGTGGTTTTCACTGTGAAGATAGATATATTAAAGCTTATTAGGTGCTCAAATACTGTGGGAATGAGTTCCATCTACGTTTCTGAGATGAATAGACTACCTCAGAGGCATAAAACCCAGGGAAACCTCTGAAACAGGCATTCAGTGTGCTTGTTTCTTAAGGTTGCAGACCCTCAGTTCATTTTTTATTCTTTTCTGGCAATATTTTTTTCTTGAAAATCAGTTGCTTCCCTCAGTCGGTGGATGATTTTTGGCAGAAATACCTGCTTATGCACCTTTTAAATTGAGGTCACTTTAAATTCCTCAGTTATTCACAAATGCTCATAAAAAATTAAATGGGCTTTATGTCAATTGCCAGGGATTCATCAATGGTTATGGCCTGTAATGACTTATAAAGCAATCCATTTCAAAGAGATAAGCATCTTACTGAAGTATATATTGTTTGTGCAATAGGCACTTCCACTGGAGACTGGACTCATTCAAATATTTAATTAGAAAGGAAAGTTGGGTCAATTATTTCAGAACTATGTGGTTAGATTATTTCAGCAGAGTTAACTGCATACATCATCAGGCCTTGATCCTGCCAAGAGTTATGCATGTCACTTGACTTTTATTATACAACTCATAGGCTGTCTACACTGGCAATTTAAGTCGATTTATGGAGGCTTAAGTCAACTTAAATTAAGCCACATCCACAGTAGGCTTTCATTAAGTCAGCTTCAGAAATTCCTTAAGTCGACTTAATGAAAGCTTAAGTCGACTTATAACTACCACTCATTAGGTCAACTTAAGCCTCCTTAGGTCAACCTAACCCTTCCTTAGGTTGACCTAAGCCCCGTGTGGACGCATAAGTCCACTTTGTTAAGTCGACCTAAGGGCAGTTAGGTCGACTTAACAAAGTGGACTAAATTGACTTAAAGTGTTGCCACTTGTTATGTAGACTTTAATAAGGTCGACTTTAAGTCGACTTAAAGTTGACCTTATTAAAGTCAACTTAACAAAATCAACTTAACTTTTCTTGTGTAAACATAGCCATGGTGCATAAAGTTAAGCACATGCCTATGTCTTTCCAGTATGAGGACCTAAGTGAGCAAAATGACTTATGTTGAGGATGAAGTATAGTCTGCACTGGTGAAGTAGGTATCAGCTATCTTCGGAAGCAACATATTCATGTCCATATTAAAGTGAGTATGGAAGTAGTCTGAGCACCTGCAGCCTGAAGCCAGAAGAATCAGAACAATGCAGATGACAAAACTCAGAATGATCTATGCGAGAGCTGAGGACCAAGCCTCCTTGGTCCAAAGGAGTTTGGTAAGAACCAAGCATTCAGAGGAGATCAAACAGATCTAGATTAAGCAGATCTTCAAAGCATCTGACGAAGTGAGTTTTTCTCCCATGAAAGCTCATGCGATAAAGAAATTTGTTGGTCTTTAAAAAGTGCCACTGGACTCCTTTTATGTTGTGCAGATCCCGATTGTGAATTGTCTTTAGGAAGTGCTGAAAAACCTTCCTTTTCAAAAAATCCCTTCCATCATCTGAATGGCATTCACAACAGTGCCTCCCCCTTCTAGTGCCAAACCTTTACCAACCAATAACATGAAATAAAATCCAAAATAGTCAATAAAAAGACAACAATATAAGGACTACTCCAAACGGTTTTGACCCTGGAAAGGGAGCAGTGCCAGAGACCACAGGAAGTGGACTAGGAACCTCTCTATTGCTATTAATTTGATGTGGAAGGAGATCTCATACTACAGCTATGAGCAATAGTATTAAACCCCTCAGATAGACAGCAGAAGGCTGTCAACAGCACGATGACCAGCTTGCCTGTGTTTTAAATATGGATTTAGGTGCCTAACTCTACATTTGAAAATGTTGACTTTAACCTCTCTTGTCTGTTTCTCCCTCTGTAAAATGAGTACAAATATAATCACCTATTTCAAAGGAGTGTCATATGGTTAAAGTACTGTTTGTGAAAGTGCTTGGAGATTCTCCTAAGAAAGGTAGTCAATGCAAAGAGCCATTTTTATTTATTTATTTATTTTGGTAGCAACATAGTCCGTTCATGTTTAGATATGTGATCCGTTGATGAGTTTTCTCTTTTTGCTTAGGTATTCTCTTTACAAGGATCCAGCAGGATGGCTGGAAATTAATCCTACAAACGGTACTATTATCACCACTGCCATCCTGGATCGTGAATCACCTTATGTACACAACAATGTATATACAGCACTGTTTCTGGCAATAGACAGTGGTGAGTAATGACTTCTGATACCATTACTCGATTAAAAATGTATCTGATTTTTTTTCCCCTGGAAGGCCGCTATTCAAAAAAGCACATGAATAAGCGCAGGCATAAGAAATTAACTAAATGCATGCCTGAGTCTCTAAGGCTATGTCTATACTGGCAAATTAGTTCGAATTAAGGAAATTTAATTCAAACTAACTTAAGCCTTGGCCACACTAGGCTTTCATTAGTTCAAATTAAGGACTTCCTTAATTCGAACTAATAAATTCGCTTATATTTTTCGAAGTAAAGGTTAATTCGAACTAGTTAGTTCGAATTAACCCAATATGGCCATGTTAGTTTGAACTAAGCGCTTAGTTTGAACTAACCAGCACATTGACCTTAATGCAACTGACTAATTTGAACTAAGCAAGTGCCATGTATGGCACTTGCTTAGTTCGAACTAGCATTCTAGTGGAGCCATGCTAGTTCGAATTAAGTTAATTCGAACTAAGTACAATTAGTTTGAATTAGTTAGTTTGAATTAACTAATTCGAACTAACTTTAGTAAGTGTAGATATAACCTAAGATATTTGAGAAATAGAGACAAAAAGGAAGAGGGGAGAAAGTTAGACTTCACACTTAGTTTTGGGCTAAAGGCATTTAATCCTACAGAGGTCTCACTGCTAATAGTAAACAATGCATGTGATGAATGTACTTGGGTGGCAATAAATCATCTTTATCAGACTTAATTTCTTCATAATATTTGAACGGTTATTAAGCCTAAGGCCCCAATAACAAACTCATCCTTGATATTCTGAATTCTATCCTATTTAACACATAATGATAGTGACAATAAAAACATAATTAAAATCCCTTGTTAAAATGCAATATTTTTACATATTATGTGTATTAAAGTTCCTTCTGTCAAGCATAATCTAAATTAAAGTATGTTGTGGAAATTCACTATAAGTGACTTCGGTAGCACATAAAAATGTAAAGAAAATCTTGAACATTCTTGCAAATCTCCAGAGCTGAAGGCACAAAATAAATAAAGGCTTTGTATGCAATGTAACAGCTACTATGCTAACCCTTTCCCACAGCTGCAGCTGCTTAAGCCCTGGTGATGAATTGTAAAATGTTCTTTTTAGGAGGGTAATTTTACATTTTTTGCATCACGTGTCTTGGCTCAGGAAATGTTAGCAGGGTCTGACAAGAAAAAAGAAATATTCCCTTCAGTGTGAAAAGGAAAAGAACACTCTGCAGAAGTGATTAGCTTGTGTATTTATAAATGTGTTTCTTTCTCAGCGTAATTTCCCTAGAAGAAAAGTGGCACTAAATATATTCCCTTGCCTATGTTTGCTGATGTTGGCTAATGATTTTTTTAAAATGTATCTTATAACAACATCTGAAAGGTAATCTTATCAGGAGCCAATCAGAAAACTGGGATCGAGTTACTTAGGGCTTGATTTTCGGAAACCCCACCCACCTGCCTCAGTGGCTGGGGGAGGGCAACTGACTGGTAAGCATGCCTCAGTTCCCAGGATTTTACCTGGAGTGGGGGTCATATGGTAAGAGGCATGTAACCCTGGCACTGGAGCCAGTTAAATACCTGGTATCAGAGAGTATGGGTGCTGGGTGGGTAATGCCCATGCTGCTAATGTCTACTACTTACTTTTTTAATCTGAGAAATATTCATAAACATGCCAGCATATGTATCACAGAGCAAATGGCTAATTCAAGATGTTCAGCCCCTGTACAAAAATGCATTTGAGCAGATGACTGAGAAATGCTGGTCCTTTTGCCTTCTACAATACATTGCTGATGATGTTGGGAAGTCCTGCAATGTCTGCTGACTTCAGCGTACAACAATATGTAACAGATTTATAATTTGACTGTTCCCTTTCAGCCAGAGCAAGTGTTGGTCCAGCATGTATTCACAGTCCAAAGGGGTATAGGGTTAATCCAGGGTCTGTAAAGGCTTGATACAATGGCTAGTGAAACCAGTTAGACTCTTTCCACTGATGTCAGTGAGTACTGTGTTGGGCTATTGGTCTTTTCTGGGACTCTGAAATGTCAAGGATGCCAATGAGGCACATCTACTCCCCTCTTTGCCCTGCTGAGGGGTTACCAAAAAGTGCTAACCAGCAATGTGGAATATTGCTCAATTTTTCTAGCCCAATGCCCAGTTTGTAAAGGTTACTACGTACCCGATTGGCTAAATAATTCACATTGCTCGCTAGTAGAATAATCTAAAACGAATATAAATTTCTTCCAAGACTTTACAAGAAGGTTAAATTAACTGAAAGGAAATCAAAGGAAAATATCCTCCATATATTCTGTTTGACAGCTGCAGCATCTATAAATTTCAAAGGGAAAGGTCATTTTTTCAGTTTACTGAATATAATCTAGTTTATATCAGTGTATAAGGTTAGAATTATGTGTGATAGTGGCTGTTTCTGGAGAATTAAAAGAGGTCCAAAGAGATTGGGTGATAAATTGAAAACATAGTGTTATTTCACACAGTGTGAATTATGCATGTGGCCAAAATTCTTGGAATGAGAAGAGAGGAGAGTCAAAAAACACTTAACCAGAGAGGCTGTGTTCTGGCACTCATTGTTTTTTTCTCCAGCCATTGGATATAGCTTCTAGTCAGGAAATGAGCAGATATGTATTTGGTCATCAATAAATGTGAATTTGATCTTGGCCAGTGCAAACATGTTGTTTATCTATTAATAACACATAATAGACCCTTTGTTTCTATGACTGACATGGCCTAAAAAATAGTATTCATTTAATTCTGGCTTTGATTAGGTATTGGGTAGAATTTGAGCTATCGCCTCACCTCCAAGTCAAGTTTGTCCATATTGAGTTCTGTGTGAGAAACGCTTGAACTTCTGAAGACTTTGCCTTTATACTTGGTGGCAGGGGCATAATTACGAGTAGCTCTGAGTGGGCCAGGGCCCACCCATTTTGACAGCAAGCCCACCCACTCCAGACCCTGGCAGTGCCACAAACTTCTCTGCCTAGCGCCATGGCCAAGGGGCCTGGACAGCAGCATGTGGATGAGGTCACAATCGGAGCAGAAGTGCCAGCACTACAGGCAGATGGGTGGGAGAGGGCTGCTTTCATCCCACACTGCCTCCCACCTCTGGCCCAGGGGCAGCTGCAGTAGCCATGGTGCAACAAGGGCCAGTGTCTCACCGCCTCCTCGCAGTGTTGGGCCACCTCTCTCCTTCCATCTTTCCCATCCTCCTGACAATGCTCCAGGTGCTAAGTAGCAAGTGGAGCTGGAGCATCAACAGCCTACACTCTGGCTCCACTTGCTACCTAGCAAGCGTCATCAGGCAATTTCCAGTCATGTGACCAGGAGCAGGACATGGCCTGGCCCACCCTAGAGACTCATGGGCCCAGCAAGAAAACCAGAACTGGGTGTGCCTCTGGTTGGTGGGTTTAGAAGACTCTTAGTCTATCCCCTCTGACCAGAATTAAGAGCCTGAGCCAGTAGGCAGACTGCTGTTGACTTCAGTATCTGCCCTTAAGACTGTAACGACTGAAGAACTGAATGCATGTCTTGGGAAAGCACCTGTTGGAATGTAATAAACCTGAGTTGCAAGTTAGGTTTTTCCCCTTATTCAAAATGAAAATCTAATTAAGGCCCTCAATGAAGAGGTAGTTATAGTGCTTGGACTCCAGAACTGGGGCCCTCCAGCTGACGTTAATATGCTGTAATTTGGAGTTAGTCGTACAATACAGGAGTGAGGAACCTAAATGTTCCCATTGCTAGCCACAGTGCCTGGGATATATTTAGCTACAGAATGTATTAGTTATTCCACCATGATCTTTCACTCTCTCTTGTGTAAATTATGGGTAGGAAGGTGGTGTGAGATAGGTATCAAATTCACAGTGACAAGAATAAAATTCAAAGTGATAGGTTTGGTTTGTTTTACCCCATCCAGTGTCCACTGAAGTCAATGGAAAATATCCCATTGAATCCAATAGGGATGTGGTTGAGGTCATTCAGCAGCACAAATAACTAGAACAAGGGCACTTGTAAAATTATGTGTCATAATCTGGGGACATAATTTAGGACTTTCTCATTGGCAATCCTGTATAGTGAACCAGGCGTCCAAGTGCATTACTTCTCTTCAGCACACCACAAACATGCTCTTAACAACCCAATGCTGATATATGGAGCGATAGCTGTCACTCTCACAGCAGGAAAAAATCGTTACAGTGATGTCAGATAACTTTATGATATTCTCCTTCAACATTAGAACTATACCTGAAGGGAAAACTTGGTCAAGTGTGAAATGTTTTGCTCCAGTTGCAGATTAGTCCTTCTAATCTCTCCTAGTACTTATTCAAACAACACAAGTAATAATGAGTTTCATGGGCATATTATTTAATTTTATACATAATAAAATATGACCTTTTATATGGAAGAAATTTCACTTTTTTGAATGAACATCCTAATTTTCTTTGTACTCTTTGGGTATCTATAAAGGTCAAGACCATGTCTTTAGAGTCTGAGAACTCTTCCTTAAGAGCTTGTATGAACATAGAGACTTTCGTTTATTAAAGGAGAAATTAAATACTGATGGAGAAGATTATGGAGCAAAATTAACATAAATAGAGTTAACTGTGTTTAATCTGAGAGTGGGTTGTTCAAGAAGAATATACAGATTTAGGCAAATCTAGAAAACATCAGGGAAATCTGGAAAACATCTAGGGCTTCTTTCCATTAAGATAAGCACCTCACAATTTTGATCATTAGTCTCCCTTATATATAGAGAGAGAGAGAGGGAGAGAGAGCGAGAGAGAGAGAGAGATCTATATCTATTCACTAACCCAATATGGCTTTTCTTATATTCTTCTGTTCTAATTGAGTTAGTGAATAAAACAGATAATCATCAAGTGATCTATCCTGTCAGCCATTCCCAGCCTCTGGAAAACAGCAATCCCTGCCTATCCTGGTTAATAGATATAGCTGGACCTATCCTCCATGAACTTATCTAATTCTTTTTTGAACCCTGGTATAGTTTTGGCCTTCACAATATCCTCTGGGAAGATGTTCCACAGGTTGACTATGCATTGTGTGAAGAAACTCTTCCTTTTATTTGTTTTAAAGTTGCTGCCTATTAATTTAATTTGGTGACCACTACTTTTTGTTTTATGAGAAGGAATAACATCCTTATTTACTTTCTCCACACCAGCAATGATTTCATAGATCTTTATCATGTCACCCCTTTGTCATCTCTTTTGGAAATTAAATACTGATTTTGGAAGGCGAAAAGTCACAGTTTTATTAATCCCTCCTTATATGGAAGCTTTTCCATACCCCTACGCATATTAGTTGTCCTTTTCTGTATCCTTTCCAATTCCAAAATATCTTTTTTTGAGATGGTGTGACCAGGTCTGCATACAGTATTTCAAGATGTAGTTATACCATGGATTTATAAAGAGACAATACAATATTTTCTGTCTTCTTATCTATGCATTTCCTAATGATTCCCAATATTTTGTAAGCTTTTTTGACTGTCGCTTCACATTCAATGGATGTTTTCAGAAAACTGTCCACAATGACTCCAAGTTCTCTTTCTTGATGGTAACAGTTCATTTAAACCACATTATTTTACGAATGGGATGATGTTTTCTGATGTGCATTACTTTGCATTTATCAACCGTGAGTTTCATCTCCCTTTTTGTTGCCCAGTCACCCAGTTTTGTGAGATCCCTTTGTAACTCTTCACAGCCTGTTTTGCACTTAGTGCTATTGTAATCAATCAAAAAGTGCAATATTACTGCTGTAGAATGTGGTAGTTTGTACTGTGAACGTAGGATGCTCTACTATTTATTTACATATTTGATTTATTTATTGTAAGGGCAAGAAGCCTAGTGGGTTTCCAGAACTGATCTGGACCAAACTTTCAAGAAGATTTTAGTATTTCCTGTTTGAATAAATTGGAGTACACCTCAATGATGTAGTGGGAAGGCAGGGGTGGCACCGGCAGCTGCGCCCAGGCTGGGGGAGTTTTCCAATCATCTGCCCCTGCCTGTGGTTTTAAAAAATGTATTGCATCATCACAAATTACACATGTAATGAGTACGGGGGAATAAAGAGGAAGAACTGGGTTTATTAGCAAGTAAGATAAATGATGATTAGCATCATAGAGACCTGATGGGATAAGTCTCATGACTGGAATATTGGTATAGACAGGTATAGCTTGTTCAGAAGAAGAGGCAGCCTAAAAAGTGGAGGAGGTATCACACTATACATCAAGAATTTATCCACTTGTTCTGAGCTCCAAGAAGATCCAAGGTCCAAGATTAAAAGTCTCTGGGTAAAAGTAAAAGAGGTAAAAAACAAATAAACCAGGAGTGACATCATGGCAGGGATCTATTATAGAACACCAAATCAGGAAGGAGTGGTGGATGAGGCATTTCTAGAACAAATAGAAATATTCAAAACAAAAATAAAACAGTAATGAGAAGCTTTAACTACCCAGACATCTGCTATAAAAATAACATGGCAAAACACAAACTTTCTAGCAAGCTCTTGGAATTGTTGGGGGAAAACTTTTGTTTCAGAAGATGGAGGAAGTAACTAGCCTCGTACAGCTATTTTACACTGGATTCTGACTCTGCGCAACAGGTAAGAATTGGTAGCAAATTTGAAGGTAGAAGGCAATTTGGGTGAAGTGACCATGAAATGATATATTTAATAATTCTGAGGAAAAGGAAGACATAAGAGCAGCAGGATAAAGTAAAATTGACTTAAAAAATGCAGACTTCAACAAACTCAGAAAACTGGTAGATAAGGTCTCATCAGAAGAACACTGAAAGGAAAAAAGAGTTCAGGAGAGTTTGAGCGTTTTGGCACAATTACAAAATATGCCAATGTGCAGGAAAGATGGGAGGAATAGTAAGTGGCCAGTATGGCTGCAATAGGAGCTCTTTAGTGTCCTGGAAATGATAAATGAATCCTACAAAAAGTAAAAATATGGACAAACTACTAAGGAAGAGTACAAAAGAATAGCACAAGTGTGTTGGGACAAAAATCAGAATGTCTAAGGCACAAAATGAGTTACATCTAGGAAGGGACATAAAGGATATTATACACCACAGATTGATTCTATCTAAAACACGCTATTTTAGAACAAACAAGCCAATTGGTTCCTATGGCAATCCAATTAAGCCAGTTTTACACCTCTTATCTTAATTGCTGTATTAATTGAGAAGGTACTATGTTTGCCCTTCTGTCTTGGTAAAAAAAATAAAAAGGATGCAGGGAATTAGAGCAGGGAATTATTTGACACCTGGAAAGATACTGGAACAATTCTTAAACAATCAATTTGTAGAGGATTATAGATTTATAAGGAATAATCAGCAATAATTTGCCAAAAATAAATCATTCCATTTCAGCTTAATTTACTTACTTGACAGGATTAGTGGCCTAGTGGATGGGGGGGAGCAGTAAATGAGGTACTTCTTGATTTTATTAAGACTTTTGATACAGTCCCACATGAGATTCTCATAAGATAACAAGGGAAATGTAGTCTGGATGAAACTATTGTAAGGTGGGTGCACAACCATTTAAAAGACCTTAGTCAAAGACTTATTATCAGTAGTTAACTGTCAAACAGAGGGTGTATCGAGTCAGGTCTTACAGAGGTTAGTTCTAGGTCCAGTATTATTCAAAATTTTTATTAATGACTTGAATAATGGAGTGGAGAATATGCTTGGACAAATTGCAGACACTTTGGGGGACAGGTTTAGAATTCAAAATGACATTGATAAATTGGACAATTGCTCTGAAATCAACAAGATGAAATTCAATAAAATAAGTGCCACCTATTACACTTAGGAATCAAATGTACCACTACAAGGTGGAGAATAAATGCGTCGTAATGCTGAAAGGGATTTTGGGGCTGTCGTGGATTGCAAGTCAAAGATGAGTCAATGATATGATGCAGTTTTGAAAATGACTAATATAATTCTGGGGTATATTAACAAGGATGCCATACATAAAACATTTAAGGTAACTGTTCAGCTCTACTCAGCACTGATAAGGCATCAAAAGGAGAACTGTGTCAATTCTGGGCCCCACACTTTAGTTAAGATATCAAGAAACTGGAGACAATACAGAGGATAGCAACAAAAATGTTAAAAGATTTAGAAACCTGAACCTTTGAAGAAAGGTTAAAAAGCTGAGGGTGGACCTGATAAGTCTTCAAATATATTAAGAGCTATCATAAAGGGTTGTTCTCGATGTCCTCTGAAGATAGCACAAGAAGTAATGGGCTTAATCTGCAGCAAGGGAGATTTAAGTTAGATATTAGGGGAATTTTTTCTAATTGTAAGTGTAGTTAAACTCAGGAATAGACTTCCAAGGGAGACTGTGGAATCTTAATCAATGGAGGTAGTTAAGAAAGGGATGGACAGACACCTGTTAGGGTGGTCTAGGTCCTGATTCAGTGCAGTCAGCTGAACTTGATGACCTTTTGAGGTCCCTTCCAGCCCTATATTTCTATGATTCTAGGTATGTAAAGGTCAGCTGAATGGCACAGTTTCTATTTCCACACTGAACATTACAAACTAAAATACTAAGAAATTATTAAGAAAATTCTAATTACAGCCTTTTTAGTGTTTTCATTGGCCAGATTGAACTAACCCCAGTCAATTCAAAATCTCATTTATATGCAGGGGCCCAACATTCTCATTCATTAAAAGGAAAATGATTATTCAGTGTCATGTCTGACGATGAACATAAACAGACAACAACCAGAGGAGAGGCAAAAATTAAGTAGCAAAGATATGCATAACAATTTGCAATTAAAATTTCTCTTTACTTATATCTTAACCTGTCATCTTGCTTCATGATGTATATAATTAAATTACCACAGATTGATTCCACCTAAAATATGTTATTTTGGAAGAAATAAGACAATTAGTTGCTATGGCAACCCAATTAATCCAGTTTTACACCTCTTATCTTAATTACTGTATTAATTGAGAAGGGAAAATAAATTGAATACTCATACTTTTCTTACCATTTTAAATTTCAATAAAATATGAATTGCACACAAAATATTGTTTAAATTTGTCACCATGGACTGGTGATTAGAAAAAGAAATTAAATTGCTGAAAACAGTATTTAAGACGGATGCATATGTCAGCAACAATTTGATATGCTGATAGAGCTTTGCTGTTTTGAAATATAATTACTCAAAAATATGATCTGCATAGAATATTGGAATGAATAAAGGATTATAACTTTTATGGGCTGTTTATTTCTGTAAATCATGAAAGAAGATGTCTGTGTACCAGAGAAATTTAACAAAAAAACAAACAAATCAGAAATGAATTATTGTTTATTGAGGACTTGGAAGCTATCCCTTGCAGAATGACAGAAGATTGCATTTATGGGCCAGATTTTCCAATGTGGCCAGATTTGATACCTTTATTCAACAACTTCTTTTGGCTTCAGTGGGTTATTTGCAGACCTGAGCCTCCATGTGACAATAACAGAATTTGCTGTGAACTGGATTTGTGCCTGCAGATCAGATAAGTAAGTGCCAAACCACTTAACGTGCACACATTTCCTGTTTAGAGAAAAAGCGTGCAGAGAATCTTTTGTTCATATCCTGTGGGGTTTAGATGAATATTGAGGAGAGAGGTTGGCAAAGATTTTTGCAGCAGGACAAAAATCTGAACACTTGCCTTAGACTTTCAAAGTCATTGAGTCCTACAGCAGGTTATTTGCAAAAATAAAAGGTGCAGCACTCTATTTCAGGAGGGTAAAATGTGCTGCTTAGACCTCCAAAGGTTACACTGTGACTGCATAGCTCTCTGCAAACACTATTGGGAATTTTGAAGTGTTCCTTTCATTCTTCTCTTTCCTCCTTGACAACATTAAGTGCCACAAAAGAAGCATTATACAGCATTAAAGAAAGCTGATTTTGAACAGCTTATAAGCTCTTGCAAAACCCTTCCTTTGAGGCAAAACTGAAACTAAGAATTCACAAATGAATTGGTGAAAAGCCCATGATCAAGGAGTCCAGCCCAGGTCCACATTGTACTTTTAGGCTATGTCTACACTACAAAAAGTTAGGTTGACTTTGTTGACCTTATTAAGTCAACTTAACAAAGTGGTTTCCCTGAATGGGGACTTAGTAAGTTGACCTAACTGCCCTTAGGTCGACCTAATAAAGTGGACTTAAGCGTCACACTGTGCTTAGGTCAACCTAAGGAGTTGACTTAAGGGTTAGGTTGACCTAACTGGCTGTTCTTATTAAGTCGACCTAAGCTTTCATTAAGTCGACTTCTTAAGTCGACTTAATGGTGTGGACAGGCACTAAGTTAGGTTGACTTAAGCCTAAATTGACCTAATTTGCAAGTGTAGACATAGCCTTAGTTACTTGGATGTAAATCCAAATAAATCTAGTGTCTTCAGTTACACTGAGATAAGATTCTCATTCACGGATATTTAAGGAAGTATACTTCAGATTTTAGTATCTTTATTCATGAAAAGGATTATGTTGGAAAGTTAATTGTGCCAAGAATCGTTGAATCCAAATTCACAATAACTTGTAGCACTTATATGTGAAAAAATGTTAATTCTTAAAATAATACGTGAACAAACAACAGGGATTTGATTCCACACCCTGGTTTTACATAAGTATAACTGTTGATATTAGTGGAATGGTAGCAGCATTTACTATGAAAAGAGTCCAGAACTGAGTTTTCCATAATAGCTTAAAGCAAATTGTGAGTGGAAAAGGTTTTTAAAAGAAGTGATAGAAAAATTCCAGTTTCTGAGAAAGAAATTATTATTTGTGAAATTTAAATGAGGGGCTGAGTTTTCATCTGTTGGCTTGAAAGAAAATCTGTATTAAAGGCCAAATTCTGCTCCCAGATGGCTGTTAATAGCTCTCACTGATTGAAATGGGAGGACAGAATTTTGCCCTAAGAGTTAAATGGCTTTATAATTTTTGCATGGTGGCACACAAAGACATAGGTAGCAGATTCACTTGATAGGCCTATAAACATAATGCAATCAAAAGAAATAACTCTTTTTATCATTCATAAAGTCAGTGTGATATGGGACAGTTTCTGCTTTATTCTTCCTCATATGATTCTAGCTTCAAACAACACTGTGGCTTGCAGACCTATATAACAGTCAGATCCTCCAAAGTGGCTGAGGTTTCTTCTGTGGGAATTTGACAAGCAGTTCCAAAATACCAGATCTGCAATGGGCTTGAAATATAATTCAGCAGTAAAGTTCCTTTTTTTCCCCCGATTGTCACTGAGAAGAAATTATTTTCTTTAGCGATAATGACAAAAATGTAGACTCTAAAATATATGTCTTTAATAAAGGAGATTCTATATATTTATGTTTTGATGTTACAAGGTTTTAAATCTAAGCAAAAATATGCAGTCTCCTTAATTAACTTGTCTCCTAGCCATAACATTTTCTGATTTGTGGATCTTGTATTTTCCCCATTAATTGGTTGTGTCTTGATTATCTGTTCTTTGTTCTTTAACTATCCCACTAAACAAATTATATTATTTACAGGTGGTTCTAACTTTCAACACCCATGCTAATATGTGGAAATACCTTTTGCATTGTACAGTATTGATGTCTTCATCACACACTGTGTTCCTCTCATGTGAAATCATATATTAATAAATATACATATTACCCTTATATTTAATTCTTAAAAATCTTTCCACACTTAATTCCCAAGAATATTGTTTAGAAAAAAGACTCTGAGCCATAGCCTGTATATCAATGTATCCTACTGATGGTTACACCACCTGGGATCTGGCCCAATGCACATATAGTAAGAATTAAAAATTACTGGTTACTTGTCACCTGTTGATTTTAATGGATTTTAAAATGGTGAGTGAGTGTTGTTATTCCCATTTTTCAGAGGGGAAAAACAGGTACAGAGAGAGTAAGTGATTTACCCGAAGTCACACAACAAGCCATTGGCAGAGCTGGGATTAGAACTTGTATCTCTTAGTTCAGCACCTGCCGCCCTTCGTGCGGGCCCCATTGCCTCCTTGTGTTGTGATCTTTGTTCATTTGTAATGATTAGCAAATCTCCAAACTCAAAAATTCAAGCAATTTGAATAAGCAATTTTAACATGAATCTTATGTAAATTACCTGAATCTTTTGAGCTAGGAAATTGGGCTAGAAATCCCATGGACAAAGTTGTCTTCTTGGGCTTGTTGAATCAAAGTTTTATTAGACTAAGTCTTCCTATGATTTATGTGGCATTTCTACATCTTGTCTTTACCAAAAAATAATGTAACAAAAAAAATAAATAAAATAAATTAAAAAAAAACCCTAGACAAATTAAAATACAATATATTGAGTTTCCTTCTTTGTATTTTTTTGCCCTGCTGGTTTTCAGAAATGGGGTGGGGGAAAGGTTTGGGGCATGATTCAGTTTGTTGGTTAAGCAAAGGTTTTTATTTTATCCAAACTGGTTTGCTTAGTTTAGTAAGGTGCTTTGAAAACCTGCAGTTAAAAACACTGTATAAATACCGAATTCCAAACTGGGGGGAGGGGTATGCATTTAAATTGCATTTAAAGAGTATTAAAAACAATCAAAACTCAGCAAAGGTCAAAGTTAAGCTGACTATATCAACTTAGCAAAGAACCCATTCTCAGCCATAACTTTGAATTTCCTGGATTTTGTCTCATTTGGTTACAGTGGAGCAGAACAAAAATTGAAATTTCCAAACCATAGGAATATCCGACATTTCAAAATTTGTTTTCATCCCTAGTTGCTAGACAACTGGAGTGTTGGCAGGAAGCTTTCAGTCACATGACTGGAAGCAGGACTGGCCGGGTACACCCTAGAGAGTGAGGGGCCTGGCCAGAAAGCAGAGGCTGGCTACACACCTCAATGTGCCATTTTATATAAGACCTGATATTATTAAAAATGTCTTTCCATTCTATGTCCTTCATTTTGTAGCAGTGATAACTGATGTCCGGTAGGTATCCAGCTACCTGATTTGTTTTAAAATTGGAAGCCAGATTCCAAATTCATACCCACATATTTAAAACCTACACTCTTGTTTGCTCAATTTTAACTTCAAAGTTCTGTAGTTGAGTATAACTTCCTTAAAAATTGGCTTTATGTTGGCAGCACTAACATGATATTGCATGGTATTAAGTTAGAATGCAAGGTATAGCAAGAATCAGTTCAAAAGACATATCCCCTAAACATTCATCTTCAAAGCACTAATTTTCTTTAAGTAGCAAGATATTCATTTGCACTAAAAGTATTAGAATACCCTTTTATGCCATTCTCTTATAGTAATTGCCCCTTTTTATTGTAGACTCGAGCTTGCAGGTAGGAAACTTTGTCATGCATTATCTTAACAACCTCTTCAAGATATGACACATAACTACCCCACCTGCTCCATTTTCTGACTGGTGCATCTCACAATAACAAAGAACAGTGGTTCTTGCTTAAGTAACAACTGCTCTCAGAAATTTTTGATGTAAACTAATGCTAGAATAAGATGACCTAACTGCTTCTGATGAGGTTCAAAAGTGTACATTATACACTTCCCTTTGCTGCATGATTTGATATTCTTTTTATTATTACTGATGAAGGAACTAGTCATAGAAACCTAACTTGGATAAGCGTTAGCGCCATTGAAGATAACTCATGAGGGTTTCAGGATTTGACGTTAAATTTGTAATGTCACTATCTGATAGCTGTTCTCTTCTCTTTCATAAACAATTAAACTAACTTTTATAGCCCACAGACTCTTACTCATACAGGTAGCCATTACTTGTGGAGTAATGCCATTAAATTCAATAATATAGCTTGTGTGAATTAGAGCAAGATTGTAAAAATATCACCATAGCCAACAGCTCCCAATCATGCACCTAAAATTTCAAAGCATTCAGCACCCAGTAGGAGAAGTTATTTCATTTAGGTGCCTACATGGGAGCTGAGCTTCTTTTCAAATCTTGCCTCTGGGTTTGTAAGCCTGGCCATTTATAATCTGTTTTACACATTAATTTTACTTCTAGCTGCAAATTTTTACAATACAATTGAAGGGAACAGGAAGCTTATTTTAGAATTAAAATATGCTCATGAGAGGCTTTTTAGTTCAAACCCATTGCCAGCTAAAGATCATGGGGTTTTGAATGATTCTTATTTCCAAGGCATAATAGTGTCAAATTAGAAAAGCTGTATATTCCCAATGGATGTGTTGTAGCCATTTTTCTTTGACTTGCTTTTTGTTGCATTTTTATGGCATGCTTGTTAACAAGCTTCAATTTGTGACCTTGACATTTCCCTATTCTTCTTTCAAAAGTCTTTATAAATCAGCAAAACATTTTGTTGCAGTAGTTATAAGTAAAACAATCTGCCGCTAAGTCACTGAAATGGACAGAAGCAATTTTCTTTTTCTCTTTTTTATGCATATTAGTTGACTGGCCCATAAGCCATAGTAAGATATGAAGCATTAGCTAGGCTGAGCAAATGTAGCCATATCTGCGTTCAACAATTAACAGTATATTCATAATGCCGTTAGGTTCTTAATTTCAAAAGGAAGATTTTAATATTACCAACTTCAGAGGAAGATAAGCAGGGCAACGCACAAGACATTATCAGACCAGTGTGGAAATAATGCCTTCAAAATTAAAGACAGCATTTTAATTAAGTGCATGAAAGCCTAACTTTTATGATCTTATTTCAAATACTCAAATGTCTTTTCATCCATCCTGCCATATGACTTTACTTAATAATATATCAAGAACAAAAAATGTACTGGAATATTTCTGCAAATTCAATTAGTCCAATAAAGAAGTGAAAAATAGTTTCTTTTTCATTAAAAAGAACTCAACCCTAACCCTTGTCATGACAAAAGAACAAAAAAACCTAAGGAACTATGAAAATCTGCTTTTGTTATACAGTTATGTGTCTGAAACAGATGAAGTGCTGCTATTAGTAACATTTGTCATTATAACGACTAATCACATTATGATGTTACAGTAAGAATTCTGTCAGATCCAGACCATGGGGTGTTTACTTTCTTCCTTAAAATACAGTGTCACAATCAATCAGTGATTCCCGAGTTGATTGGGCTCTTGCATGCAGATTAATTATGCAAAAGATTACCACTTTTCTTGCTGAACCACAGTAGCAGTTCAAAGTTTAAACATACCCTCTTGCTTCTGCTTCCTATCTGGAGGATTCTGAGATTAATGGATCTGAGGAATCTCAGATTTTTGATACTCCAGGGATTATAGATCTCTGATATGAATAAGAAGATTTGGATCTCAAGAAGCATTTCACTTAGATTTGAAATCATTATTATGTATAAGCCTATGACAGAGATGTACTTTTAAAAAAAAACTTTGTGACCCACTATCAGGGAGAACTGAGTGGTAAAGGGATTATTATGGAGATACGGAGCTTTTAACCAGGACAGTAAATCACTGGTTCAGTCTTGGCACACATCAGTAAGGACTGAAAATTATTACTGTCTGCCAGCTATTCATTGACCTCTGTGAAATGAAATAACCGGCTCAGACCTGATACCTGCGGGCAGAAGTCTACATTACAAACACTTTCAGCGCTATAGCTGGTACGTCTGTCACAGAATGGAGGCTCAAATTTGTATTGGTGCTTTTCTGAATAAACACCCCTCTCACCCTTAAAGTTAATTCCTTTAAATCATGGCACAGGCAGATAATTTGTGTAAATTTAACTCTCATTGCGCTTTTTTGTACATCTTTGGATAAACAACAAAGTCACCCTCCCAAACTCTCTATCTGGCAGATTTCACTGAAATCATCCAGTGGCTAGAGTACTGGATTATGATTCAGGAGACCCAGGTTCTATTCCCACCTTATTGTCTATTACCTTAGTGTGTGACTTTGAGCAGGAACTTGTCTGTGACTCCATTTCTCTTCTCACTCTTTGATGGTTCTGTTTAGTTAAATTCTAAAGTCTTTTGGGCAGGGACTATCTCTTACTCTTTGTTGTATAGGAAATTGCTCCGCAGACTTAAACTCAGGCACTAATCTAATTTCAGCCCCACATTATACTACACAGTGTCGTCCTGAACAGAGACTTGCTTGAATTAACTGCCATTACTGTTGAGAATTACCCTCACCGGAATTAGAAAAATATAGCATCAAAATGAAAACTTGAGTTAAAAAAATGGCAAAATGCTGGTTATGTGCTGCTCAGAGGTGGGTGCCATGTCACTGATGCTGATCTCCATTTGTGATCATCCAGGGTCCGCTTGATAGAGATTAGCAAATATGATAAACGCCCAAGTTTATAAACATTTGTTTGTTTGTCACGTAGGCAACCCACCTGCAACTGGTACAGGGACTTTACAGATGACACTGGAGGACGTCAATGACAATGCTCCTGCCATTTATCCAATGTTGGCAAAAGTCTGTGATGATGCAAAAGATCTCAGGGTAGTGGTCTTGGGGGCATCAGATAAGGACCTTCACCCTAACACAGATCCATTCAGATTTGAACTGAGCAAACAGTCTGGCCCAGATAAAGTGTGGAAAATCACCAAGATCAACAGTAAGTCTTTTAATTTGTTTTTCTTATACCTTCATTATAGTACCCTGTCTCTCTTGCTCCCTGACTATCCTTTTAATCTTTTTCCTCTAAATGCTCTATGAATATGAGCAGAATTAAATAAAATGTGTGTCGGTCTTCTGGGCCGGGGCCTCCTCATACATCTGTTGAGACTGGTGGGTGAGATATTTTTAATGATGTTCATTTTAGGGATAGTTACCTGATGAGTGTGTTGACATGGCAGTAAGCTCTTCTTCTTTCTCGGAAGTCAAAATGCTTCCATTCCCAATAAGCTCACTTCACTTGCCTCCTTCGATATTGCATTAAGAGGCCAATAGGACCACCCTATTTCATTGTGTTGGAGATAGCCAGTGCTTTTTTTGTGATGGTATGCAGGGGAATGGAGTACCGGCACCCTTTTTGTCAACCCTGCTGCGCCGCGGGGGAGAGGAGTCAGCAGGGGAAAGGAGCAAGCTGCTGGAAGAAGAGCTGTGGTGCAGGAAGAAGAGGGATGAGAGAGGCAATGAGTACTTTTTTTAAAAAAAACCCACAAAAAAAGCACTGGAAACAGCACGCATAAGATGTGCCAGACAATTCCATGGTTTGCAGTACCAGTTGATGTCTCCTACACCTAATTTATCAAACTACTTAAAAACATGCCTCACTTAAGTATATGAGTAGTCCCACTGACTTATGGAGCTACTTGTGTGCTTAAATACCATGCCGAATCAGGGCTATACTGAAATGGGAATAATCAAAGCATGCGCCACAGGACTACAGAACATTTCACTTCAAAGGCACTTCATCCCTCATCAGTATAAGCCCAAATCCCTTAGAACTTTAAATTCTACAGACTGCCAATCATCTCAATTGCCTGATGCTCCACCCTGCCCTGAATGATAGCAATAGAATCTTGTAATTGTCATCCCTTTCCTGCCCTGAGGGCTATGATTTTAGGTAGTAGACTATCATAGGTACAGACTAACTTAACCTTTGACGTCTTGTCTGGCCTGCCTGAGTGAAGCCCGGCAGGCATTAGGCCTTGTACCCTTATCTTTTCCAAGGGGGATCCCACAGTCCTCCCACTCTTACACCAAGCCTCTTACCTCCAGCAGGTCCAGTGGGTGTGGGTACTCATGCTTCTGCCCTTTGGGAGCCAAGGCCAGTGTATAATACAGCAGAAACCAACATGACATAAGAGAAAATGGAAGAAGTCTATATGCACATCTTATCTACCTTACCCAATCTTACCATTCCCCTAGAAGAAGGCCTAGCTTCTTCAGATCCCCTAGCAGGTTGTCTGTGTCTATCTGTTCTCCAGGAGCAGATCCCTGAGAACTGCCCCTACTTCTGGACTACTTTTTCAAATATTTAAAGTCCCTTTGAATATTGGCTTCCAGCATTAGCAAACAAGTCCTGTAACTTAGCTGGGGACAGGAAGCAGCATCTTCATAACTTATAGTTAAGTTATTGTCTCTTCATGATAGCTGATGTTTTTATTATCTATCTGTGTCGTCTTCCTACTTATGTCCCAGCTGCCCTGTTATTAAACTAAACCAAGATACGTTTACAGTAAACATCCAATGACTCAATATAGCCATACAGTAATTGTGCCCCAAACCAGGTCACGTATAATATTTATAAATAACAACTACCTTCCATAGATCTTTCTCTCTCCTTCTCACGGTAAGTCTGCCACAATCCAGCCCTTACTTGATATGTTTGTTTCCATTGGAATTTGCCAGTTGACTGGCTTCAGCTGGACAAAATCATGGTTTTAAACAAAATAAATGTTTGAAAAACCTTGTTTTGATGGAGGTTGCAGAAAGAGTCGGAAATTTCCACTCATGCCTAAATGGAAGAATTCCTATGACTGAGTTTTTGATTGGATGATATTTTCTAATCAGTTGTACATGGCTCAGCACAATTAACCTGCCCTATGAGTGGAGACTCAAGAAGCTTGGCTTGTTTAGCCTAACCAAAAGAAGGTTGAGGGGGGATTAATATCAGGAAGGGAGAGGAATTATTTGAGTACAGCACCAATGTGGACACCAGAACAAATGGTTATAAACTGTCCATCAAGAAATTTAGGCTTGAAATTAAATGCAGGTTTCTAACCATTAGAGGAGTAAAGTTCTGGAATAGCCTTCCAAAGGGAGTTGTGGGGGCAAAAACCATAACTGCTTTCAAAACTGAGCTTGATAAATTTATGGAGGGGATGGTATGATTACCCCATTTTGGAAATTGACTGATATTTGGCTACGTGTGCTGGATATACAAGTGGCCTAAGAGGGGAGAGTACATGGGGTGGGTTCTGAGTTATTACAGAGAATTGTTTCTTGGGTAACTGGTTGTTGAGACTTGCCCACATGCTCAGGATTTAACTGATCGCAATATTTGGGGTCGGGAAGGAATTTTCCCCAAGGGCTGATTGACCTGGGCTCTGGGGGTTTTTCGCCTTCCTCTTAGCACAGGGTATGGCCCACCTACCGATGAATCCTCTGAATCTTAAAAGTCCTTAAATCATGATTTAAGGAGGTAAATAACTCAGTCATAGGTTGGTGGCCTATTGCTGGAGAGGGTGGGTGAGGTCCTGAGGCCTGCATTTTGCAGGAGGTCAGACTAGATGATCGTACTGGTCCCTTCTGACCTTAAAGTCTATGAGTCTATAATTTTTAAATTTTCACAGTTGTGCACAATTAAGGTAGGATGTCTGACAATCGTTATTTAACGACAGCAGGTGTTGAGATTTGAAAAGTTAATAAAGCTTTTTAAAATTGTTAAAACACTGCTACACATGTCAAAATATATAAAGTAAACACCTTTGTATTAAACTCTCATAAGTTCTCAAGAAGCATTTTCTTACCGTGCCTGTCTTAACTTTTGATTATTATTGATGGAAATGGTTTCTCATGGGTTTGTGAAATGGACATTTCCCAGCATTAACAGATAAAAATCTAATCCTTCCAGCCTATTTATGTAGAGTGCTCTCCTTTCCCCCTAGATTTTCATATGACACATACTGTGTGATGCACTGGTGCCTTTTTATATTCCTCCTCCCCCCTCCCGCCCTTTCTCTGTGGTTGCCTAATTGTCAATTCCTTATTCTTTGCAGACACTCATGCCCAGGTCAGCCTGCTTCAGAACTTGAAGAAGGCCAATTACAACATCCCAATCTTGGTGACAGATTCCGGAAAACCTCCTCTGACTAACAATACTGAACTGAAAGTACAAGTGTGTTCCTGCAAGAAATCCAAAATGGACTGCAGTGCAGCCGATGCTCTTCATAGCAGCATGAACCTAATCCTCCTCTTTTCACTCTTCAGTTTATTTTGTAAGTTTTCCTAAACTCCAGGTAGTAACACTGAAGCATTATGTAGCTATGTTCTTGGAAATGATTTTTTTAATGCATCTTCATAAGAACACCTATGCAAGGGAGAGGAAGTTAATTTGTACAGTGATCTAAAAGTCCACAGTGATCTAAAAGTCTAAAACTTCAGAATGTTTTGAGGAAGTAACTAGGTGAATGGGGGAAAAAATATCCTATAGGCTAGGAAATACCAGGTTGTCAAATTAGCAGGTAATTGCAAATACAGGCAAAGTTTTAAGTGGAATCAAAGAAAATCAAAGCTGAGATCTAATAAACTGAGAAGCCTGGGCAGCATAACAGATTTGTGAGTCATTTTCCTTCATCTCTCCCCACCTGAATTCGATTCAAAAAAAGAAACAGGAGATTAAAGATGTTCTTGTAACAATAGCTGTTCTGGGTCACCATCAAAATCAGCACTGTCTGCTTCAATCTGTCTGCATAAAGTGTGTAAACAGAGGAACACAGGGAATTTATTCAAGAGTCTGAGTTTATAGACATCTAAGATTGATAGTCCAGAGAACTGCAAATCAAAAAGAGAGAAAGACAGTTGATGTCTTGGGATAACTTTTAGTAGATTGTCTCTCTTTGAGACTTCTGAGAAGGCCTTTCTAAAGAATAAAAAACAACAACATCCAAACCCCACAGCATCTCACAAATGCACAATGTAATTTGGGAGGGCTAAGAATCAAAACTAATGTTTGAAAGGTGATGTGTCAGAGGGACAAGGACTTCAAAGTTCTAATCCTGGATCTGCCCTGGGCTCGCTATAATGGTATAGGCAGAACTGAGAAAATAATTGTTTTTTTCAGTTCAGTGGTTAAGCCAAAAAAATCTGGAAATAAAATGAATTTCATATTGACCTGAAATGGAAGTTTTCATTTCCCTTTCTCTTTCTCCCCTCAATTCATTTCAGATCAGACAAAATATTGTATTCAATCCAAACCCATCTCTCACCCATTTGTTTTGTTTTGTGTATGTTTTAGTTTTTGTTTTGTCTTAAGAAATCAAGTTACATTTTCCCCCAAATACCCATCATTTTTAAATGAAAGGTCAAAGCCATTCCAAATATCTTGTAACAAAACACTTTGAAAAAAAAAATATATCTGGGGAAGGATTTTTGGCTGAAACTACTTGATGAATGCAACCCAAATGTGCAAATAGTTTTGATCAACCCAAAAGTATGTTTTTTCACAAATAAACTATTTGCCCGAGTTCTAGTCTTGAACAAGTCTCTGACACAGTTAGTGCAGCAGCTTGATTATCTGTAAAATGGGGATATTATTATTATTAATAATGATAATAATAATACTAGTAATAGTAATAATGTACCTTTGATTTAAGGATTGTCATTATCGTGTAACATTTGTATAGCGCACCATATTCATTGTATTGTTTAGGTGGATTTAATAGCTCATCCTGGCCAAAGGGCTTAGAGTCTGGGTAAAATACAACATGACATTATCCTAAGATAAAGGTCTCGGAAGCAAAGTTTTTGTCACATGTGGGGTATTGGGTCTGCTTGAGTTACATAGTACACATAATTGTGGTTCTTTTTTTATTTTAGTATATTACTTATATCCCAAGAGGTTGGTTTGGCTGTCATGCAGGAAGTGTAGACTTAGCATTTATAAAACTTTTCATCTTCAAAGAGCTTCCCAAATATCAGCTAAGTGCAAATTCTTGTTTTTTATTCCATCGGGTAACATCTGAAGTGACGGCACTAACTTCAATGCGATTGCCCTGCACCCTGAATATAGCCCTAAGTAGTAGTATATTTTCTGAACTATTCTGCAGGACATGAAAAAGTCATATCAGTGTGTATTAATATGCAGCTCATTGGTTCAGATTCATTTCTGATACAACCATGTGGAAGTTAATGGCATTACACCAGGTAAAAGTCAAACCCATTGTGATAACTTTCTTAGATCTGTAGATGAGATTTCAATTTTCCTTCTGAAACTTTACTCGTTGGATTCTCTGTTTAGGATGCGACTACAGAGAACAGTGGCATTATTTAAATATCTTTTGGGTAAATGTTTTGGTTTTGAAAGTTCCCATGTGGTGGTTATCTAGCAGGTTAAAAGGTCTGCACATTTTTCCTTGCAATGAACCATGAGAAGCAGGTTTATCTAATGGAACATTCTGCCTTCAGGATTTAGATCATCACTGTGTGTATTTCCCCACAAGTGTAAACAGTTAAAACATAAGCCAGAGATACAGCTAGGCCCTGAGAATGACCCATGCCCACAAGAACAGAAGGATAGCACAGTGAGATTCCCCCTTTGTATGGCTGCATAAGAACCATTCAGACAGACAGTTCTTGCATTCTGGGAGAGAGAGCTGCTGGTGGGTTTTACTCACCAGGGCTGTCCTGGGGGGAGAGGGCGAACGGGGCGATTGCCCCGGGCCCCACGGTTACGTGGGCCCCGTGCGAGCGGGACAGTGCGGGGCCCACATGCGCCACAGCCGCTCCTCCCATGGCTGCCCCACTGCCTTTGGCAGCGGGCCGGGCCAGGCCAGGCCGGCTATGCCCCACCCTGGGGACGGTCCTCCCTGCCCCCAGGGTGGAGCAGGCAAGCGCAGGGGTGGCACACATGGGGTCCGGCCTCTGGGCCTGGCTGCCCCACATGACCGGCTCCCCCGGCCTCCTAGCTCAGGGCTGGGGCCGGGGCCGCCAGCTCCCTCCCACAGGCGGCTTCTAGGGCTGGGACCGGAGCTGGCTCTGGCTCCCACTCCCACCCCCCTGCCCCGCAGGGGGCCTCGGTTTCCCAGCCCGAGGCCGGGACCAGAGCCGGCTCCCCCCTACGGCAGGCGGCCTCGGCCCTGTTACTCACCCATACCTACACCCACTAAGGAGCAATATAACATGAAGGGGTGGAGAGGATAAGTGATGTCCCGGCCACCACTCCATGCCAAGCCATAGAACTAAGCCAGCATACTGAGGGGGTAGCATATTGCTCCATCATTTTATGCAAGGTGCTGCACTGGAGATACAGTGCCCACCAAAGATGCTCTCTCTCTCTCTAGTACTTTTCCTGAAGAGGTGCAGCTCTGTACCACCTCCTCCATTGTCCTGTGGCATAAAAGCCACAAGAAAGCCCATAAACATTAGCCTGTTAAGAAAGAAAGAAAGAAAGAAAGAAAGAAAGAAAGAAAGAAAGAAAGAAAGAAAGAAAG
>ML685783.1:24004521-24025857 GCA_007922175.1 Pelusios castaneus
CTTTCTTTCTTTCTTTCTTTCTTTCTTTCTTTCTTTCTTTCTTTCTTTCCAGAGGTAAATAATAGTTAGTATATGATTTTTTTTTGTTTGTTTGTTTTCTGGATAACAGCGTAGTACCAGCTATGTAACTTCAGACAGTTTTCTGAATTGTTTTAAAATAGATTATATCTAAAAACGAGAGCTGAGCAAATGATTCACAGAAAATAATTTACTGGGTGAATTTAGGCTGTTTTCCTGCTCATAGAATGTCCACAACAAATCATGATTCTGTTTTCTCTAGCTTAGCTAGTTTATCTCTCTCTGCTTTTCTCTCTCTCTCTCTCTCTGAATCATTGTAGTATCTAAGCATGTCAAAATAACTAACACATCTTTGTGAATTATGTTTTTCTGTACAGACTGATGGTAAACAACTTGCTACTGGTATTCGGTATGTGATCTATGAAATTCAAGATGAGTTGGTGGATTTTGATTGGCCACAAATGTCATATGGTGTTATTTGTGTTCCTTCATTGACTGAAGATAACTTTTATTATTCAGAGGAAAGTTTGAAGAAGGCATTGAAATTTTTGACTCATTCAGGGTCACATTTTAAGGCCTGGATTGCATGTATGGGTTATATGTGCAATAGGCATGTACAAAAGTGCCTTGTAGATTTAGGATTGAAATGAAAATTCAGGGGCAGGTTAATATGATATTTGTCAACAAATAGCATCATGCTCAGCACAGCCAAATCTGACAAATTACCGTACTAATTGATTTCACTTTCTTCCATGGCTGCTGAGCAAATTACTTCCCTTTCATTTGCAGTCTAGCTTAATAAAAAGTTTTTAGGGATTCTCTCAATATTTTGTGTTGGGATATAGTTTATCTAGAGACCTAAGGGGTCCCTGGACTAATTATGTTCATGCTCTACTTTTGCAAGACTGCTTGCGAAGTAAGCTGCATTGCTTTGGAAGGTGAGACCAGACTGCTTAAGTAGCTTTCCATTGTTTTAAAAGGTTGGCTGGAACTTATCTTTGAAGTATTTAATTTACGTTAATACTATATATCTGAAAACTTAAAGAGAACTATTCAATCTGCCTACTTCAAACATTTACTTTTCTGTTTTATTAAAGGAATATTTTCAGCCACTCAGTGGGATTTAACAGCTCAGTGCGAGAGAGAATTCTTTCCTACAGATTATTTTACTGGATATCCTCCCCTCAGGTTTCCTACTTGAACTAAAGCACATGCCGCTTTATATTTACAGTCTATCAAAGCTAAGGTGATGTGACAATAGAAAAGTTTTCCTCTACAATAAACAGTACTGAAAGAAAAAAGATGTCCCAGCCAGGCCTGGAATATCTTGTTGCTTTACTCTAGGAATTAGAGTCTCAAAATTAAGATATTCTAGCCAAATAACAAGCAGGGATGTTACTGGAAGCTGCTTTAGTAGGTAGCTGCATAATCACTTTGAGCACTGGGTAATAAAAAGTTGTAGACTGGCTTTCAATCGAACCCAAGGGTTCAGAAAGGAAGCAGGAATCTGACAAAAGTTAAAAAGATAAAGGCCAGATCATCAGCTAGTATAAATCAGTGTTACTCAGATGGAAGAACTGGCCAATTTATATTTGTAATTAATAAATTAATTCATAGTGCAAGTGACAGCATCTTTAAAGTAGGTTGATAGTACCCTTTGGGAATTATTTCACACTAGGAAGACTTGCTGTGCCCTTTAATAGCTGATCAGCCTGAATTGGCATATTTCTTCACTTCCTTGCCAAGCCTGATCTCAACCAGTTGTATAGCACTTGATGTCATTTTAGCTCATGAAACTAAAAATACTGACAATGGTGTTTAAAATTTTAGTGGACCTGTGAGTAGAGTTACTATAGATTCGCTTCAGATGTGCAGAATTACTCCATACTGTATTTTGCTTATTATTATGGATCTAGAAGTCATTTTACTATAGCAAATGACAATGAACTACATGTGTGTACTCATGAACTGAGTATTTTCCACTGGAAAATCATTTGCTTCTTCTTTCTTATAGACCTTTATATACCTATATATATGCTCAGTGAGATCACTAAGTCTCCCTAGCCATAGGTACTGGTTCATGCTGAAATGGGTTTCTTGATTGCTGAGATGTAAAAACACATTTCTAAGTGGGGCAGATGTTTCAGATTTCCAAGTCAAGTGGGAATTTGGAGAATAAATTTCCCTTCTCTCCAAAGAAAAAAAATGCCAGTTTGCAAAGATCAGAAAGCTTTATCTTTTGACACCCACAACAAAGCTTAGACAAAATCTTGTACACTAAGATTTGAACTAGGTCTCATTAGGGATTGGCTATTAAATTATTGTTTTCTATGTGCACAAAGAAATATTAGTAATATCCAAGGGCATTGTTCAAGTCACACTGAAGTTAATGGAAAGAGATATAAATGAAGCAAAAGGAGAGCATGGTTCTGGATATTTGGAAAACACGCACATGCAACGAAAACAATTTATCTGAAAACTTCTAAGGTGTGTTGTTTTCTTTCTTTCTTTCTTTCTTTCTTTCTTTCTTTCTTTCTTTCTTTCTTTCCATTAGTAACTATGGGTGCGTCTACACTGGCAACTTAGGTCAACTTAAGGACGCTTAAGTCACATCCACACTGGGCACTTATTAAGTCGACTTAAGTGCTTCCTTAAGTTGACTTAATAACAGCTTAAGTTGACTTAATAATATCACCTCTGAAGGTCAACTTTAAGTTGACTTAAAGTCGACCTTGTTAAGTCGACTTAACAGAGTCGACTTAACTTTACAAGTGTAGACATAGCCTATGTGTCTAATCAATGTCCTTTTCTAGAAGGTAAATCCAGAAAAGAATTATCTGAATGTTGTTTAGGTGATTGTGGTTCTGTTGTTATATTCCATTTCCTCATTAACTCTTCAACGTTACTGAAGTTTCAACAAACCCTATGTTGTAAATGTGTTTTTTTTTTAATTATGCAAAGAGCAAATTCAGTATTTCTGATGAGAGAGTAATTGAAGCTTTCCTTCTGAAGGAAATGGAGCATGCAAGCAGTGAAATCTAGAGTACAGTTTTATTAACTATCTTACTGTATGTTAAATTAGAATCAGTATAAACATGCATCTTCAATAAAGTCCTCCTCCATGCAGAGGGTCAGCACAAAGCTTATGCAACATTAATCCCCATGAGGGTTTCAGGTGAACTTAAGAGGTGTATAATTGTGCTCCTGGCCCTCCTCACAGGGTTGAATTATACCTTGTGTGAGGAACAAAACATTCAAGGGCGGCTCTCTAGCTCTAGCAAATAGCTCTGCATTCTGGAAATAGGAAATAGCATCATAAAAATGCAACACTAAGAGAAGAGTAAGGTTGCAAAGGTAAGCATTGGAGGTCAGGCAGTGCCAAAGCACTGTGACAAGTACAAGCTGGAGGTACCTAAATGGGAGTTGTTGTACACTAAGCTCTTAGAAATCTGGAGAAGAGTAAATGAGACAAAGGTATACTATAGGGCAGTGGTAACAAATATGCAGCCCGTGGGCCACATCATCTTCCATCCAGCCCCGTGACTGCACTCGGTGGGATCACACTCTCTCCCTAACTGAGCGTGTGGTATTGTAGAGCACAGTTTCACATACACAGCACTCCGCAATGCCACAAGAGTGCCATACTATTTTTTATTTTTGTTATCTACAGCCCAGTTAAAGTACATTTAAGTCAAATCTGGCCCACATAGCGAATGAGTTTGACACCCATGCTATAGGGGTTTTTTTGGTAAGTCAAGACAGGTTGAAATATTGAGCCTCAAGAATGGCATGTGTGTTCTTTCACTATTTTCTTCCATCATACACCCTTGGATAAAGAGTGAACATTAGATTAGCCCCGTAGGAATAAACAGGTGGTTACTTTCATTGTAAAAATCCATAACATAGACACTTAAGTAGGCTGTTTAAAATGGATTGTTACTTTTTGCGAGCTAGTTTTTAGAAACTATCCATTAGACAAACTCTTAGGATTGGATAATTATTTTTCTTTTCCACAACTGCATCACATTGTTAACTCATATTTTATTTGTGATCCACTATATTCCTCAGATCCTTTTCAGCAGTACCACCACCTACGTAGTTATTCCCCATTTTGTAACTCTGCATTTGAGTTTTCTTTCCTAAGTATAGTACTTTGCATTTACTTTTATTGCATTTCACCATGTTGATTTCAAACCAATTTCTCAGTCATTTTGAATTCTAATCCTGTCCTCCAAAGTACTGCCACCCCCTCATAGTTGCATCCACAGATAGTACCAATAAAATAGAATAGTCCAACTTCAGTTTCCGTTTAGGTCAAGTATTAGTTTGAAGGTGTTCAGTAGCTGAAAAGAGATGAGGGAATGGCAGGCCTCAGAGGATTGGCCTCTGGTATTCCATGTTGCATTAACTGGACCATTGTATATAATACATAGAGGATAATTGTCCCACTCTGTTTGGCACTAGGAAGACCTCATCTGAAGTACGTTGTCCAATTCTACATGCCACCCTTTAAAGTTAAAAAAAACCAACTGGGCATGTTTAGACTCGACAAAAGAAGACTAAAGATGAACCTGACAATAATCTTCAGACATTTTAAGGCTGTCCTAAAGACGATGGTGAACAATTGTTCTCTTTGTCCACTAAAAGTAGGACAAGAAGTAATGGGATTAATCTGCAATAAGGGAGATTTAGATTATATATTAGAGAAAGCTTTTGAACTTTAAGGGTAATTAAGATCTGGAATAGATTTCCAAGGAAGGTTGTAGAATACCCAACCTTGGACATTTTTAAGAACAGATTGGACAATCAGCTATCAGGGATCATCCAGGTCAGGGTTTGGCAACCTCTGGCATGTGTGCTGCGAGTGCGCGGCAGCTCCTCCCCTCTGTTGGTCACATGCCCCCCCAGCGAGGCCTTGAGCCACAAGAGCCACATGCACAATGGCTCTTTCCCCTGTCTGTCCTGCCACCAGCACCTACCGAGGGTTGGGAGGAAGGAGCTGGCACGGGGACCAGCAAAGGTTGCCAACCCTTGGTCTAGGTTTACTTGGTCCTGTCTCAGTGCTGAAGGGTGGATTTGGTTGTGACTCAAGGTCTCTTCCAGCCCTACATTTTCATGATTTTATTCATGATTTAAGAAGAAAGGTAATATACACTACCTACCATCGTGACTTTCCTTCCAGCAACTGTATTCTGGCACATTGTCTGTTATGCTTGAACAACATATGGTAAAATCCCTCTTGGCAAAAGACGTACACAGACGAACATAGTTCCTCTGTAATTTTTTTTTCAAAGAAAAGAATGGAATTATGAAGCACAGTGACTAGTAGCATTCAGGTATAAACCCATCAAGCTTGGATATTGAATTACCTGACTTTCCTGATGCAACGTATTAGCATGGACCTACACTGTACACATTTTCAAATACTTCATATTCACAATATTTCTTAATAACATGTATGTCGCTAGCTTCAGAGCACGAGGTACATTTTTTTAAAATAAAGTAGATCCATTAAAGTCATAGAGAGACACTCCTTGATTCTGATATGTTTAGATTAAGTATTTGATAAGCCTAAACTGAGAAATCAAACATTCTAAAATATGGGGATGGGGTGCTGGTGGAAATGGAATTGATTTAGAATTTAGGTTTTAGTCCATCTCTTGGGGGGAAATATACTCAAACTTCCTCACCTCAAACAAGAATGAACCTTGGATTCCGAGTCAGACAATATTTCAGAAATGTTCCGTGAGGATTTGTTTGCATATGAAGTAGGTATTGGGCCAGGCCCTCAGCTGATTTAAGTCAGCTTAGCAATGTTGACCTCAATGAGACTATACCCATTTATCCCACCTGTGCGTTTTGCCCAATACTTTGGCTCATCTTAATTTCTGCAGACATTCTAGCAAAGGGATTTTCCTGGCCAGAGTGTTTGAGAAAACACAACATTTTAAGAGATTCTTTGAGAATATTCTTTGAAAGCAGATTCTGAGTTGCAGGCTTTGATATTCATACTGGAATGAAAGAATTGAGTTTATTCTATAAGGGAACGTAGAGCATGACCTATGTGTGCAATCAAAATTAACTAACACACTCAAACACTGAGTACTTGCTCTCAAGCTACAGAAGAGAATTATTTGCAGAAATTATTTAGCACACAATTGGGAAAAAAACATATATCTGTGAGAACTGAAAGCAGCTCACCGGCAATTTACATGCAGAAGAGGCAAATCAATTATTCATAGTGCACAGATTACACCACTGTAACCAACAGTACTTAGAATAGGATAGCCTTTGTCATCTGTACAACTGACAGAAAGGCTGTCTATAGGGCAATCTTGAAGGCTGGATCAGAAAATGAAAAAGAAGTGTTCAGCCTGCAAAAAGATCAAAAGAAAGAGTCCCATCAAGTGTTTCTGGTCACATTAAAATCCAGGAGAATGAAGCAGTACATCATTTATGTTGTCCCCAGACCCTATGGAATGAACTGTTTTCTTTAGCTCACTGTTCCCAGTGATTCATTTGATAGACTACATGGCTCACAAAGAAATAACCTTAACTCCCACTGAAAATCTTGACAACTTTCTCTTTATAAAATATAAAAATCTATTTTTTTCCTCGGGAAAACCAAACAGGTGGAATCCCCCCACCTGCTACAGTTAGATGAGAAACTGCAGGGTTTTTTTTCTCTAATGTTTCTTAAAAGTGTGTATGACTGTGTACGTGCATGAACAAAATCAAAGCTTAAATTCCTTAACTCTGTACAGCAGAATCTTAACGCTGGAGTGGAACCATCACTTAAATTGGAATCCAGTTTGGTCATTGATTTCTCAGCCTATCTGCAGTCTCTAATAATCTCCTTTTTTTGTTCCAATAGCTCAGTGACTGTGATTGTAAGATTTACAGAACACTGGTATCTCCAGTTGGCTTCAATGTGAGTTGAATGGGCTCAGGAGCTGACCTTTTGTTTGCTCTTCATCTCATCAACTTGCTGACATTCTAATTTGAAAAAGCAGCTGATGTAACTTTTCAAGACAAATTTAAATGTATTTATTTTATTTGGTTGAAATTTAACAAGGGATATTAGGAGTTCTTGAGCAGAGGAATTAAATTCTGGTTGGTAAGTGGTGAATCCACGTTAGGAATTCCACAATGAAAGATGGAAGGTGAGGTGTGTGGAAGGTTTCTGTTGTTTTTGGAATTTTTTTGTGTAATTATTTTTTAGAGGCGGAGAAAATTTTCAGAATACGATAATCAAATCATAACATTATATATTTTATTTTCCATGAGCACAATAGGAACTGTCAATGCTATGTGAAGGTTTTGATATATATATATTATGCTACAGTTATGTTAGACTCCAAAAAATCACGTTCAAATGATTAATGCAACAAATGTAGCCCCTATTTCTTCATGGGCTGTGGATGAAACCAATTGTGACTTTTCTAATAGTTTAGGACATTCATAATTTTGTACTGAGATTGACTGGTTGTCCTTAGCTTGGAGAACTCCAAGAATTTCCTGGAAACTCAGAGCAGGTTTTTGATTCAGTGTGAGTCAAGACTGAATAAATGCCCCTCCTTGCTATTAGGAGGCATCATGCTGCCTTTCAGAGATGTGAACTTTACTGTTCACTGTCTCAGAAGGTCAAGGTGTTTATGAGAGATTAGCACAGAGCTGATATCCCCTCATCCAGGGACATAGCCATGAAACAGCCCAGGGCCCACCCACTTGAAGATGAGGCCTGCCCACCACAGGGCCTAGGAGCAGCGTGAACTTCGTTACCATGACTAATGGCTGGCCCCACAGGCATGGTAGCAAAGTTCATGTCTAACTGGGTTCTGCAATCTCGCCATCAATCCCTCTGTCTCCTCCTCACACAGATCCACTTGTTACCTAGCAACTGGAGAATCTCGGGCAGTTTCCAGTCACATGACCTCAAGATGCCCGTGGCTGGGCCCACCTTGCAGACTCATGGGCCCAGCCAGAAAACAGGGGCTGACTAGGCCTTGCCCTTATCCCAATACACCTAAACACTGGTGGTGATGCTCAAATATCCAAATGTGGAGCAGAATTCGTGATTAACATCTCCGTCTTTCATAACCGCACAGGAACCACCAAACCAAACAACCCCAAATTAGGTGGTAGTTTGCAGTCTGGGTGACTTTAGTCCTACCACTCAGACAATGTTCCACTCCAGGTGATTGCATCCTTGCTAACTAAGATTCACTTTATTGTTTAAAATGGATATATGATATCCTCTTTTCTCCACTGTATTTATATATAGCATTAGTGTGTGTTGTCGATACATCATTTAAATTCCACCTCAAAAATGACTGCAGTTCAATGGTAGCTGAAGCCACAGGGGACATCTCAGAGCAACATGTTCTCAAAATTTAGAAAAAATATGGGAAAGTACGATTGGTGTCTAAGCAAACTAAGGAGAAAGTAGTGGAGAAGTCGAATACAAAGGCAAACAGAAGACAGCCTGTGGTTGAACTCTGTTCTTTAGCTCTTGCGATTTTGTACATTCTCAAAAGTTTCTCTCTAGATTCTTATGCTGTTTCATTTCCCTCCACTTATTTTTATTAATGGAATGTATGTTGCATAAGGCATATTTTGCCGTAGGGGATGGTAGGTTGTTATACCCTACAGTCTCCTATAGCAAAAAATGCATTATGCAACATACGTTCAACTAATAAAAATAAATGAAGAGAAATGAATGTTACTTCAGGGAGGTAGTTTTGCCATGCTTCATAAAAATCCCATAGTTAATCTAATTTAACATTAAATTCAATAAAGATAATATAGAAATAACATCAACAAGCAAACATTTAGTCAGAACAAACTAACTTTATCCAAACTCAATTTGCCTGAAAGGGGAAAAAAAACCAACAAAAAACCAACAACAAAAAACCCCCAAACAAATAATCAAAAACAAGGAAACAGAAATAATAATAATAATAATCATTGTGTCCTGAGTAGGCTATATAGTGTTTATAGTTAAATAGAAAAATGATTTATAAATAGGTGATTAAGGCATAGAAGTTTAACATGGATTCGACAAGTTTATTCATTAAACACTCTTGTGTTGAGTGTATAACACTCCTCTTCAAGGCCCAAGCCTGCTGTGATCTCCACATAAGTAGATCCTTCCATCTGTCTGGAGCTCTGCTGAGATAGGGTCAATACCGTAGGATGAGATCCCTTATTTGTTTTTGAGAGACAGGGCTAGCATCATGTCTAAATTAGCTCCACTTTGATCAGCCTAAAAACAAAACAGCTGAATGGGTTAACTTTCTACACCCTTGTGCTTTCATTCTCAAATCAAACACAGTATTTTCAGCTTGGTTAAGGACCCATCCAATACTTCTTGTAATCAGTGGAAAGACCCTCATTAACTTCAGGGGACGTTGAAGCGGATTGTAATTGTCTCGGCTTCTTTGGGTGTTCTGTAGTCACTTCTTTGATAAAGTATAAAGGATGGACATCTAAAAAAGGCAAAATCATGCTTGGAGATGCAACACCTCAAACATTTGTGCTTTTAAATTGGCTAACACAGGAAAATGAAGAGGTATATTTTAGATTATCGTGTACCGTTGGTTGCCAGTATCCTAACACATAATCAACAGAGCAGCTGTCTAGGGAGTGTAAAGTGCCAATTGAACTATAATTTTAAAATGTATATAGTCTTTAAAAAGTTACCTGCTTTTCCTGCACTGTTCAGTGAGTGAAAAAATATTACTGGTTGGTCTCTGCCTCACTTTGCACAGTTGAATTGACAGAGATACAAGGCACAAGAGAATCAGGCCACAGGAGTACCTGTCTCTTGTTTTGAGATCAGACCTCTTGACCTTCAAATAATTATTTCTGAACCAGAATGATTGAACTAAGATTTCTTAATAACATGCATGCAGCCCAATGAGTAATTGGATGTATTTTTTCCCTAAGGAAAAGTTAAAGGATGCTGTGATCTGCTGATTAATAACAACACATTTCCCATCACCTAGGTCTGTAAGAACTCCTGACATCTGAAGCTGTCCTACCAAGTTGCCATGGCAACAAGAAAAGGAAAACCTCAGATCTGAAGATTGCAGTTTACAGTTACTGTTCTTCACTTCTAGGCCTCAGTTGCTCCAGATTCAGTTTAATTTGCAACCTCACTTAGTCTATCCGACTGTACGTCAGTGTTTGACAACTTCTGCCCATACTATTATTCAATAATGGATTACTCTTGCAAAATGCAAGGTTTATGAGAATTTTCACTGAATGTTAAAAGACCATGACATCTCAACGTGATCTTCTGGGAGCTGAATATAGAACGACTCCATTTTTTGATATCTGTTGACTTGTTGCTATTCAACTATTCAAAAACAAATATTTGGTCTGTGGGTTGGTATTTGTATATGTATGAATGTATGTGTGTATATATATTTATATGCAGAGATGAGATAAATGATAGGTTTAGCTTTTATGAGACATTCATCTGATGTGTGGGGGAAGGCCACAGTAACAGAGCCACAGATGAGTAATAACAACTGTCCTATCATAGCTAAACCCATTGTATGTGCTTTTTATACAATGGTGTAACACAAACAATGAAACCGACTGCAATTACGTCATTAAAATTGCAATTTTAATGGTAGCAGCTACCCCAGGACAAATCCTCCACTTCTTTTACCTCAGGCTCAATGAACAAGTTCCCAGCCCCTTATTTCTCATCAAGATTTCTTTCTTTTAGCCACTGGTGGTGCAGATGAGGCAGCAGTGGAAGCAGCTTTTCACTCCCCATTAGAATGACAACAGCATTGGGAGATATGGAGGTTTTGGTTTGCAAGATAGCTGAAAGTGATCGATTGACGCAAATGCATCATGTGCCACTATCTAGAACATTGGGAAACTCTGGGCCTGCTTTTAAAGGGACCTTAACCCAGCCTCTCTTTTCCCTCCTTCTCTTCTCAGTGCCTGATCTACAGGAACAATCAGGTAGGTAGATGTTGATATGTCAGGCCTATAATAATAATAATAATAATAATAATAATGATGATGATGTGGGGACTTCTCAGAAGCGTTGATCATCTCCCTTTTAACTCCATAACCTAAAAGGCCTGCTCTCCCTCTACCTCCAAGCAACTTTCACTGATATTCCTGAGCACAGTGAGGGAAATAGATATCCTATTGTATAAATATATTCACATACATAGTTTGTTTGGAGTATGTATACACACACATACATATACATGTATACACCATTTTCAATTAAAAGTAACTAGATAATTTCTTTGTGTGTGTGAAATAACCACACTTGCAAACCTGGAAATAAAAAGTATTCATTGTGTATGAATATTAATCCTTTTTTTTATTCTGTGAGCATGTAAGGTAAACAAAAACTTCTAACTGTACCAAGATGACCATCCTGTTAATAAATTGTAAATGATCCATCAATGCTCACACCAATTTTTTTAATAAAATTAACACACACAAAAAATTATACTAGTGACAGACTGTGGCTTTTACTAGAGCTTGCCAGTAACTAGGGTGAGGTAAGTGTCTTAGAATATTTTAATAAACTTGCTTATTTAAAGTTTAAACAACAATGCTTTCTTATGCAATAGAATTTCACAGCTGTGTTTTTTGGTTAGCATTTTTACAGTACTTATCGGTCATACTGTATGTTGTCAATACTACAGTGAGATTATACACATATCTTCCACATCATGTATATGTTTCAATATTAAAGCTTTTTGGAAGTATAAAAAATAAATTCCAAACATATATTTAGTTTTTCATGATGTTACACTAGATATTAAATGTGTATTGGTGGTGAAAAATTGCTGTACAATATCTTTTTCTCTGATTTCCTGTATTATACCAAATATGACAAGTCCTTTTTAACTAAAATAATAACAACAATAATGAATAATGGTGACAGCAGAAAAAATGTTTCATGTTGTGGACTTCCCTAAATTTGTAGATTTCTTGATGAAGTATAAACTACCTTGATACAAAAAGTTATTTTTCTCTTTGATCTTAACTCTTGAAGTCCTGACCGAGGAAAAACTCTCACTGACCTTACTTCTTTCCTAGCACATCCAAGATGTTTGAATTACCAAAGTAGTTCTTCTAGGTCAATGAGAGTTTCTTTTGAGAAAGATTTCAGAAAGGTTAATTAGGCAACTGCAGGTCTTGAAGCAGGAAGTGCCTGATCTCAAATGTTACTCCTCCGTGGACCTTGGCATGCCTCCATTCCACACCTTATGTCCCAGACATTGTGGTAAGCAAGTAAACACCAGTCACTTATACATATAAGCAAGCGCTAAATACAAGGTTTGCAAAAGAAAAATCAATAAACCATGGATTTTTCCCAAAGAGGAATTGCATCCCATACCTTGGTCTGCTAAACCCTCCACTTGGATGTACTGGAAATAACTATCTTGCCACATAAATATATTTTTCTAATGGGATCCTTTCTCCTCCTGCATATGGACTTCATCCAAAATTTATCAGTGCAAAGACTCCCATGGACTTTGTTGGGCTTTGCATGAGACACTATGAGAAGCCTTTCCTGTTCAGTCCAAGGCTCCCAAGAACATTGTAGATTGTCATAATGGGGAACAAGGCCAGAAATGAAACTTTTCTGTCTGAATTTGTCCAAGCAACAAGCTGTTGTAACTGCTGGGCAAAGCTAGTAGCCTACTCTTTATCTGTGCAATAACGAATCCACAATCCAGAGAGTAACATCTCAAACAATATTGAAGCCTTTTGACCTATACAAGAGGTGGGTGTCAGTGAGGTTATCCCCCAGTGGAAGCTCTGGATCACGGAGACACAAACACTTGCCTCACTTCCTCATTTCAAACTATGAGATTTTTTGCAAACTCAAGACCATCCTCTTCTATTCATATGCCCAAAAGCTCCAATCTGAGCTAATCTCTGGGCATCCTAGCATGAAAAGAAGACACGTAGCTGCCATCTTAATATTTCTTCCTTACTTCCCCTCTTCACGTATTCAAGAAAGGACATTTATTAAAAACCCTAATATCACGCAGGCTTATTCAAATGAGAAGCCCAATTAAAACTTATGGGACTCCTTACATGAGTAAGGTGGCAGAAAAAGGCTCACGATGATTTCCTTCAACTCAGGAGTTAGCATAATTTGGAAGCATTTTCTGTCATGCAAAATCAGAAAAGATCAAAAAGGAAAACTTCATAACTTTTGCTTTTCCTTTCTATGCTGGGTTACGTTTAAAATTGTTCAAGCAAGTCTTGGTGTTTTTATAATCCATCAGCTATTTTAACTTAGCTATTTTAGTTGCAACACTTGTTTCCCTCTGTGCGTATGTGTGTGTAATGCATGAAAGTTGTCTACATTTTGAAAGACACTGAGTTTAATCATTTTCATTTTGAAACATATGCAAAACCACGCTGGTATAAATCATTTCATTTCAAAACCTAGCATTTTCTGGCAAAAGAAGAATCCATTATGACAGATATTAAGTTAATCAAAGAATGGTGTTGATTAGGAGGGTAAATATGTCATATTCAATGTACTTGCTAACCGAAACGCTGTCAATACACCTCACTAGTATGCTTGCATTATGCCAATGTGCATATCTTAATGAACATTATCTTCAGTAACTGCAGGTCTGAAGATCAAAACAAAAGAAAACCATATGAATTTTATGGAGGGTGTCAAATAAGATTTAGATTACAGTGGAACAATGTTTTGGTAATATACCCATGGAGCCAGTTTCTCATCGCATTTCCACCCAGGTAAACCAAGAATTAGTCAGGATTTTTTTTTTTTTTAAAAAAAAAGATGAATCCAGCCTGCTGTTTGTAAGAGATATTTCATTTAATCTCTCAGCGCAGTGCTTTTATCAGTCTGCTACAAAGAGTAATGTAACATAACTTCTCATAAGACACTGGGAAATCATTTTATTAGGTCTGTTTTGAGCTTAGGGAAAGCTACGCTTAATGATTCACTTCCTTCACTATCCCCTTTTAAGGTACCTCAAAAGTCCTCAGTACAATGATGTTTCACTTTTATTTAGAATGACCACAGCTAGCCAAATAATTCTTACCGATTTCTTGGGTGACCATTTAAACTAGGTCCACCCTAATGCAATTTCAGTTATTAAAATTAAGGATTTCCAGTCAGGTGATAGGTGAACTGGTTTAAACGCTTTATTTAGTATTACAGAGAAAAAGAAGCACGCGTGCTATAGTTATGTTCATTACCACACTGCTCATTCCTTTGCATCACTTGTTTCCTAAAACATGGTGATTGCTAATTTCACCCCTCTGTTGCTACCAATACAGTTAGCCATTTGATCACACAGCAGAGTTTTGTACACAGAACACATTATCTTTATTGTTTGTCTGGAGGTCAAGTTCTCACCAAATGTGTTTGTTAATCTTATTTCATGCAGAAAAAATGAATAAAAGATGAATGACACTAAAAAAAAATGATGCTGGCTTGAGAATAGCAGGTCTAAGGAAAAATATAAGATTATATATTCCCCTTATTATATCTGTGGAAACTTCAGCTGTATAAGTTGTACATCTCTCAGAGGTAGCAAAAAACAAACAAACAAAAAAAAAAACAAGAAAGCAACAATTCTTTTCCAATTTAGCTCTTTGGCTATGTCTACACTGGCAAGTTAGTTCAAATTAAAGAGGCTTAATTCGAACTAACTAAAGCCTTGGCTACACTAGGCTTTAGTTAGTTTGAATTAAGGGCTTCCTTAATTCGAACTAATACGTTCGAATAGGGCTTCAGAAGTAAGGCTTTAATTCAAACTAATTAGTTTGAATTAGCCAATGTGGCCATGTTAATTCGAACTAATTTCTTAGTTCGAACTAATCGGCCATTGAAATGAATGGAGATCGCTAATTCGAACTAACTAAAATTAGTTCGAATTAGTTAGTTCGAACTAACTAATTCAAACTAATTTTAGCAAGTGTAGACATAGCCTTTGTGATTTGTAACCTTGAAGTTATTGCAGAAGACAAAGCTATATTCCATGTAAAGCAGATACAGGTAACTATTTTACTATGTAAAACTTGTAGCCCATTGCTTTTACTATTATACCTAATCATAATGTATGATAACTAAATTCTCAATGTCCAAAGGAACTGAATACACACATAAATTCTCAGTGAAAGTTACTAGTTGCACAATTCCTATGTGTGTGTATATATGTAGATATATAGAGATATACACATACATATATAGATATATATATAATATATGTAGAGGGGGAGAGATATTACACAGCATGGGATTTGGAATAAGCAGTTTAATTCTATGAATTATGAATGAACACATTACTCATGTAGCGGCGTGGTCAACCCAAACTGGTGAAAATAAAAGGTTTATTCCCACCTCTGATGCTGTATTCACTTACGCCTCATTCGGCTCTCTCTCTCTCTCGATTTATATAATTTGAAAATATGCATAATTGTTTACTGACTCCTTTTGTTTTTGTTGACTGTGTACCAGCAAGTGAATAACAGTGTGAAGGAGAATACAGAAAGAATCCTATCTTTCTTCAACATCAGCAGGATGGCTATATGGAAAAGTATTGCCCACCCTCTGAAAGTTATGCTGTTCCTCTGCATTAATAAGTGATTGTATGTGATGTTTTGAGGTTAAATGAATGTAGTCTAAAAGGACAGTGCATGTGTGTGCATGCATATGCGCCCTGCCCATGAACTAGGATTGTAAAATGAATGTATAGTGGTGAATTCAATACAGACATGCTGTGTGATTAATTGAAACATCAAATGGTAACCTCCCTTGTCACCACTTTTGCACCATAATGAACTCTGTCTCCTTCAGTCACCACCAGGGTTTTTTTTAAATGATTTTCTTTTTGTAAAAGTTCAAACAAGGGGGAAAAAAGTGTTTTGTTTGGATCTGAATATTTTATTCAGCTACTTTTTCTGGTTAATGGTTCCTTTAGGCCCTAGTTGCTGAATTGCTTGCTATTTCTGAGGTGTAAATAAACGTTTTGATTTATGATGTGGTTGCAAAGAAACTTGTAATTTATTTGTGAAATGCTCAAATAAAGGATGTCTGGGCTTTTATCCTTTTGTCTGGGCTTAGATCTTCCTGAAACAACAGTGCATGAATGAATGGGACTGTATAATTGACTTGCTGTGGCTGACACAGGGGTTGGGTCCTACTATATGCTGAACTAGAAGCAGAAGCCTCCCACAACTGTCCTAATTAAGGAAATAAATTGATCTGTTTGTTGTCACATGCTGCCCATAAAATGGAAACAAGTATAGTGTATGGAAGATGGCCAGAGACTGTTCACCAGACATCATAAGCAAGAGAAAGTGGATTACTGTGCGTACACTAGTTCAGTTAAGTTAACCTTCCAAAGTCCTGATTTTGATACATTGTCCTAAGCAAAGTCCTGGCTGCATGTTGCAAAACTTGATAGTTCTTTAGCTTCTCTTCCCTTCTTCTGTAAGCGGGAAGTTAAGGGCTACAAAGAGAACCCGCCCAGGATGAAATTAATTGCCAAACAAAATATCAGCAAAACTATAAGTCAGCTTTCTGCAGATTCTCTAGTGAATACCATGGGAAGCTGCAATACTGGATTTCTGGCACTGTGCAATACTGTGTAAGGTTTCTTGGCCCAGTTTCATAATGCCAAGATGGTGTTCTCCAGCAATTAAAGGTAGCTTCTCAAGAGCACCAGACAAGATCCAGGAAACTAAGGAACTTCTCAGTGAAGGTACAAGTGCCCAGGCCTCTGTTTCTATAAAATAGTGGGCAAGAGATGGGCTGAGACTCACTCTGCAGTCTGCATCCTGCAGATGATTTAACCACTTATTCTTGTGGGGGCTTCATAGGAGGCTCAGGGAAGGGATTTACCAACAAACTTCTTGTACTGGGGATACTCTTCAGTGGCTCTACGCTTTAGGTTTGCACCCAGTCCCCATCTTTTCTTAGCCTTATTTAAATGAGGAAGCTAAGGTCCTGGACTCAATCTGCTGCAATTTTGCTGACTCCTTCCTGCCAGCATGGCAAGAGAATTGTCTCCATGCATGGTGAGGACCCTCCATCTCATAGATCTCCCTGGCCTGCCTGGAAGGAGAGGGTGGTCAACTTAATAGCATAAGTGCCTGCACCTCAGCACTCCATGATGCCGATGCAGTGGTTCACAAAATATCTTCACATTTAAAGCCCTAATTTCTAAGCCTTCAATGTTCTGGGCCCAGGACACCTTTGAATTGACAGCACCACACAGCAGGAACAATGCAACAGTTCACCTTTGGTGACACTCCCATGCATAGAACAGTGAGCTTTCCCAACAGCAGGGTATTAGAATTCACAACCCTCCCCATTTCTCTTCTGTGACTAGTATCCCACAAAGCAATTCATAGCCCAGAAGTATCTCTGGAACATACACATGAAAAAAATTCTTTGCAACTTTCTCCTCTGTGGGGGTGGAATGGGAAGGCAATTTTACAGACTTGAATCAACATGGTTTTTAATTCCAGCAGGATTTGTGATAGGCTCACTCCCAGAATGGTAATACAAATAATAATAGACTAGGATGGAAATCAGTAGCAGGAGTGGGAGGGTCAGGTGGAATGTACATCTTCCCCATGTACCACAAAGAATCTGTCCAAAAGGTCACCAGACTGTACTTCATGTTGCATAACGCCTCTCCATGTCAGGAAATCTGCTCTTCAGGAGGAATCCAGAGACAGCTGACTATATAGAATCCTCTGGAATGATGCTGTTTGAGCCCTGCAAAGGAAGTCAGGTACATTTGACGCTACAGGAAGAGCTAATGTAGTCTCAAGGCCCACTGTGGGGGTAAACTCTTGCTGCCGGGAGCTCTTAGAGGGGCTCAGGGCCTGGGTGGCCCAAATGCTTTGCTTCTTCTACTAAGGGTTGGGCAAAAACTCACCTCCAAAAAGGAAGCATGCAAGTGCACGCCAAGGGAGTCATCGTGCTATGGTTTTTCTCCTCCCTACATGAGCCTGCTCCCATGGGTTTTTTTTCACCCACCATTTTTCCTGCCCTTGAGCAGAGTGCGTATAAAGTGGGTAAGGGCCTTTTCATGTGGCTCTTTACAAAAAACAAAAGAGAAAAAACACATGTGGAAACTGGGGTTAAATTTAGAAAAATGTCATCACCTGGGGGTCACCAGAAAGGGTTCCTTTCTTTCACCTCATTTGGGCTAATAATGAGGCTATGATTGACCTAAAATGACGTATATCTTAAAAGAGCTTTTTAAACAGTGTGAGGTTAAACCACTAGCCAGGGCGAGGATGGCAATGAGGGTGGAGGATGCTGAGCATTTTTTTAATCAGCCTGCCCTTGCCCTAGCAACCTTCATAGGCACCATCTAGATGTGCCGATGCGATGCCTCATTTTACTGTGTTAACATTGCACAGCTCATTCTAATTATATATTTCTCCCCAGAAATAAATAAGTACAAAGTCTTCTGGCTTCAATACATTCTTTTTTTTTCCACTTTTATACTTATGAATTTAACTTGTGGCATTTTTCCAAATTAATGCCAGGTTACTTCCCCCTTTCATTAACAGTGTCTTATTTACACTCAGACTCTGTGCTTGTGAGAGGAGCTGTATTGCCTCTGGGATACCCCAAGGGATGGTGTCCCAGGTTACTGGGATCATGCTGGTTTTGTGCTGTACTGTTTGAAAAGGAACACGGGCCTTGCTGTTACCAAGTCCAACTGGCAGAAGAGCTACAAAAAATTGCATATGAATAACATAAGGTACTACAGTGCTTTAACCCAGTGGTTCTCAACCACTGTGTAGGGACACAAAAATGTGTTGCGAAGAGCCAAGAGGTGTGTCACGGAAAATTGGCAGATCAGCTTGGAGCCATCTTGGGGCTCCTGCTGCCCGCTGCTCTCAACAGCCTGCTCCTGCTGCACAACATAGGCAGTAGCCAGGGACAGATGAGTAAAGGGAGTTAGGGGCTGCACCCCAGAGATCCGCCTGTCCCACAAAAATAAACCCAGCTCCATCGAGTCAGGGCACCAGCCTTCACTGGCTTGATTCTCACCACCACCACCCCGGCGCATCCTCCAGAGCACCGCAGCTTCCCAAGCGCTCCCAGCCCAAGCACCACCGGCAGATTGTCGTGTGTCATGCAGTGGAAAAAAGGTTGAGAACCACTGCTCGAACCTATTCTTCTGTTCAAATAATCAAAAAATGGCAGATTAAAGGCATCATTTATGTTCACGACAATATCAATTAATCTGACTGTGTGGTTTTGTTTTTAACTATTTGATCAGCTGTGGTCTGACAACAGCTTTTAGATCAGGTGTATTCTCTGTAGGGCATCCATAAAGCAGGGCAGTGTAATCAATTTGGGAGCACAATACACATTAATGACTTTGATATTATAAACTATGACAATAAGGCTGTCAATGGGATTTGAGCCTCTAACACCTTAGATTTCTTTGCAAATGTCAGCCTAAGAGTAAAAGCTAAAGAGTTCCCCAGGTGATAAAATTATTAACTGACTATAAATAGTTTATTTTGAAGGATGCAATGAGCCACTATGCAAGCTGAATTTTTTTGCCATCAGCAAACGTAATAGCCATAAGCTTTTAGCCTGGGAAAATAGCAAAATCCCTAGTGAGCAGGTGACCAAATTAACCAACATATCATCTTTGATATACTGTCTTGCAGGAAAAAAAAGGGGGGTATGCTGTATTTACTTCTCATCTTCTTCCTAAAAAGGCAGCATTCTGATGAATATAGCAGAGTCCTCTGACAAGGCAAAATAATGGAAAGGGATTGTTAATTAGAATAATCCATATGACTGAAAATAAAAAAAAACCTAAAGTAGATATGTAGAATCTGAAAACACAGCCCAGAAGTCACTCTGACATCCCAGCAGGCCTCATTATGTTCAGTTACATGAAACCATGTGTCACAAATTGATGCTTATCTTATTATATACACACCATAATAACTAGATCAAGGCTGAAATCTTGACCCAATAAAGTCAACTTGAGGTTTTCCATTGCCTTTAGGAGAGTAAGGACTTCATTCCAGGTATCACCAAATGCTTTAGTCAGTTTGGAAAGGGCGCATTTTCCAACCAGTCAAAAGAAGCTACATAAACAGATCCTTTTAATCATGTGAAACTGTGTCTATATTCTTCCTTAAATCTGAAGTTTGGCTGGCCAGAGGTTTTGGAAGACTGAAGGTCTAATTCTCCATTGTCTTGTCCCTTGTATAGCCATTCACACCAAAGCAAAGTGTGTGCAAGTCACAACCATTCTGATTTACTAGTGTTTTGTTCTCACTTGCCATGGATACAAACGACTTCAGGGCACTGGAGAATCAGGCGCTGCAGCTTACTGGTGGATCATTATGTGATGAAAGTTCATCATGTGACACAAAACCCATTGGTGGACAACCGTTAATTTGAAAGCGCTATGTCATTTGCCTAAAACAATGGGGTTCTTCCAAACCATCCTTAGCACTTCAGCCTGCCATTTGTCTTTCAATAAATAAATACAATCCCAGTTGCCCTGTGACTGGGAACAAAAACAATCGTATTTTTTTTTCATGTCCACTGTAAATCAGACTGAGGTGTCTCTGCTCTTTTCTTCATTAACATTGTGTGTGGCTGTCTGTCTCCTAGACATTTTTGAACTCTGAGTTTTTGCATGATTTGAAAACATTACAAAGTCCAGGTGTGAACTGAACTTTTTGGAAGCTTCTAGGGAGGTCTGTTAGCAGTACGTTAACAATAACATGAAGTTCACAGAAGTATTTTTCCAAGGCACCTCCACAGTGAAAAGCAATAGTTTTAATGTGACACTCAATTAGCAGCATGATTCCTTACACATCATCCAAGACATATCACAGGCTTGCTAAACAGTTTACTATTTTAAAACCAATTTTCTCAATCCAAAGCAACATTACCAATAACAACAAAAACTGTGATTTAGCATTTAAAATTCAGAATCCTAGGAGAACCTCAATTATATGAAACGGAAAAGTATTTGACTCACAACTCTGAACTTCTTGCTAGTTAAAAACAAAAGCTTTTGAAATCACATTAGTTATTTATTCAGGTTTGCTATCGGAATAATTACTGGGAGATACTTTTGTAGCAAAGACTTTCATAGTTTTTTTCAAATAGAAAACTGTACGGAAACTAAACTGAAGCAAAGAAAAGAATAAATAGTGGTAGGGGAAATAAGACTTTATGTAGTATTGAAGGTTTAACACATACAGCCAACATTTTTAGACCCGGGAACCTGAAGTTAGCCATTAACTATCTCCTCTCTCTCTCTC
>ML685783.1:24025867-24065719 GCA_007922175.1 Pelusios castaneus
ATTTAATGGAACAACTTCTTTGGAGAACAAGCTTTGTAGGATATACTGACACAAAGCAATTATTTTGCTTTTTGGGGGACCTTTCTTGTAGTCATTAAGGGTATAATAGCTGAGTTGCTACAAATTTGAAGCTCCAATTAAAATTTAATGTGAATGCTCAGTAGACCATGGGTAGCCTGTAAAGATTCTCGCCTGAAGGCTCCTCCTTTAAGAAGACCTACGTGTAGCTCTGCCAAAGGGGAGGAAACAGAAATTATAATGACCCATTAGCAGCTGGAGATGGCTACTCGGCTGAGCAGCCCCAAGCGTGTGCATGACTGAACCTCAGGTGAGTGTGGGTAACTTGTGACCAAGGACATAAATAAACAGTGACTTTAGATGAGCTACTGGTTCATATTTGGGGTTAGCACCCATAAGCGCTCTCCTTCCCCATACACTTATTTCTGCCATGTGTGCTTGAAGCTTAGTTTGTTCTTCTTGCTGGCCTTTTCCCCCTGAATGAATGTTTCATAACCTAATCTCAGCTGACTTCCAGCTAGAGCTCACGCCAAAATGGTACCGCCCATCCCCCCACTCCTCATGCCATGCTGAGCCTGGCTGACATTTTCACCTGTGTTTAGTCTTCTCCTCTCTGCTGAGTGGTTACCTATCTGGTTATCAGAAGCTACCCTGGCAGTTGGTAGTAGATTTGCATTTTACGCTTAACGTAGACGAATTTTACTTTTGAATTGAGATTTTCTCAAGCTTTGCTCACTTATATGGTTCTACACAACTTTCCTTGGTCTGCTGCTCGCCATTCTATACCTCTTTGGTACTGGAACATACATATCATTTGGGTGAATCGGAAGAGGTGACGCAAGTAATTTGGGGCGGTCCCCTCCTAAGAAGAGTGAGCAGGTACTCAGGTTAATGAGTGAATAACACAGAGTACCCCAGTAGTTTCCAAACATTTTGGTTTGATTTCCACCATTTTTACACCACTGAAGGGCCACCAGTCTCTGCAAACAGGTCCTGTCCCCCCACTGTAGCCAAACAGAAGGAATTCAGTGAGGAGACTGCCTCCTCATGGATCTCCCATCTCCCTGAGTGTAGCAGGGAAACTTCTTGTGTTCTCTAGTCCCGTGCACTCCACCTTGGTCCCCAGGCAGGTTTCTCTTCTGCAGCCATAGGGATGGAAGATCAGTGCTCCTCTTCTTCTGGTTCTAACAGGGGAATGCTGATCTCTCTTCCCTTTGGCTGCAGCAAGGAGCCTGCACCAGTCTTTCAGCCCTGTGGCAACACACTCCACCTGGGTCCATAAGCATCAGCTCCCCTCTGCAGCCCTGGGTCACTTTCAAGGCATCTGTGGGCCACCTTTGGCCCCTGGGCGACAAGTTGCACAATACACACAAACTCCAGAGTACCCTCTCCTGTCTTCTAGGTTTGTGAATTCTCATTGTCCTTTGTGAATGATGTGGGCATGATCTATAATAATTTACAAATACTGCATCTGAGTTGGATATTGGGATAGTTGGGGTATAGCTATATTGGGTTTCTAGTCTGTCTATGCGTATGTGGGTTAGTTTAAAATGAAACGAGCAAAGAGGGGCCATGACACCAGATAAATCCTCTTCTGGCAAATGGGTCAGGAGGTTGAGAAAGCACAGATTTATTATCTAGGAAGACGTTACTTCCAAGCTAATAGCTTTTTTTTTTTTTTTTGCTAATGATGGGCACACAATGATCAAAAGGACTATGGAGGGGGACCAAAAAATCCGACCAAAAATGTCTGGCCAGAAGTAAGGAGACATTATCAGAGAGCAGTCTAAGAGGACCAGTTTGACACAGAATCTGAAGCAATTAACCTTCCTAAGATTTCAGGTGGATGGTACGCCTTAGGTAAGATAGATATACATGCAGCCCTTTAAAATCCTTTTCCGGTATGCTTTCTTGTGTTCCTCTTTTTAAGAGAAAACAGCACTTTGTTTTAAGAACACTTTCTGGTCACCTGTATTAACCACTGGTCTCAGCTCCTGAAGGAAGGTTTTGCAGGTGCTGAATGACTGATACACAGAGCGCATAGCCTAGGGTTTGTGCTAAGAGTGGTAGAAGAGCTGAATGCTAATCTGTGGTGGAGTCAGGTGGGGAATCAGTGAGACCAGATAGGAAGTCAAAGGTGGTGAGACTCATCCTCATGGCTAACACCCATGTATCGAACCTGGAATCTCCAGAATTTACACACACACAAAAACCAAAAAAAAACCCACACACCACAAGCTGCTGCTATTCAGTCTCTCTAAGAAGCTCTGTGTTAGACTCAAATATTTTGCAGACTGGCATAAAGGAGAACTGAAATGCACACTAGCCAGCCAGCAAGTTACACATCCTTCTTGATCTGCCCTTGGAAACCTTTCCCTTTCCTTTTCGTTCCCTTCTCTTTTCCGCCCTCTCCTTTCAGTGGGGCTCTTGTTTCTTGTTAGTGGAGTAGGGCCATGTTCTTTCCTGCATGCAGGCAACGCTCATTGACATCCAAAATGGATTTATGAGGAGAAAATGTGTTCACATTAGTGCTAATTACCATTAGCTGCCATTGTTCCCAGTGTTAAATAACTTGCATTACCATCCCTACATCACTGCATTCTTGGTCTCTTAACTCTATCAGTCATCCTATTGCCTTCCCTTTTAACGTACTATTCCATCTCATTTCTGGATTATTGTCTTGGTTGAACTAAGTGATTATTTTCAGCCAATGATCCAGCTCAGGCATAAAATAAAATATCCCTCATATTCATCCTCAATTACCTTCATTTTAAATGACTTAATCTGTCACTTTCGCATTTCGTTTCACGATGTAGCCGTGCATTTTTATTCTTTTTCCCTCTCTGCCGTAGCTTCAATTTGTATCTGAATTCAACACATATTGATTAACGTTAAACTTGTGCATGAAATGGTGCCATTTGTAAACACTTCTCATGTAGGTGAAAAAATACCAGCAAGCTATACCTGAAACATCAGTGTGATTGACAGGGCATTCTTAGTCCTTTGAAATTGCTTATCAGGCAGAAGTGTTGAGGTTTCCTGGCACATACTTTGTCATGCTGCCTGTAATTAAGCTTGTCTAATCACATCTCTGACAAGTATTTCAGGATGAGCATATACATTTTCTAAGAAAGTATTTGCTGTGGCCGTGTAAGTGTCCTGTAAAACATTCACAGCACAATCTGTTTTTGTTTTGTTTTTTAAAGTAGCAGGTTTTTACTGAAAATTGACCAGGAGACTTCACAATCCTGATGGAATCTGTGTGTAGCAGTAAGTGAAATTATTAAATGCAAGCAGATTATAAAAGTATGTTTCTACTATATTAATGTCGTGGCAGGTACACATTACTTTGTTCTGAATTGCAAGTGCTAAAATGTTCATCATTAACAGCAAATTGTTTCAGCACAAGAAACAGCCTACCAATAATGAACTCAGAGAGTGGATATAACACATGAGATGCAGAAAAATAAAGAATAGGAAAATGAAATTAAATTGTGTGTTAATACAAAGATAACAGGAGAAAGGAGTAAGTGATACAGTTGTCTTTCATGCCAGCATTTTGTTTCTGGAAAGCAGGGAACAAATTCATCTCTAAGTCACAAGAAAATTAAATTGTTTCAAACCACTGCTGGGTATATTAGTCTCCATATACATACTTAATGAAGGTATAATAATTTGTCCCAAGGCAAGGTAGAAAAGGGGCCCCTTGGCTCAGGAGATCCTGAGGAATATCTCAGCACATTTGAGGAACTGGAAATATGGAAGTTTAAAGAAAAAGACTGAGCCTGGAAAGGACACTGTAGAAGACTGGGTACTGTAACAACATATGGTGGGTTCACGGCTGGGAAGTAGAATTACTCCATTTACTGACACTCTGAGGCTGTGATCATCAAGGGTATTTAGGTGTTCAAACATCCATTGACTGGGAGTTAAGCACTAAGGCTATGTCTACACTTACCAAAGTTAGTTTGAATTAGTTAATTCGCACTAACTAATTCAAACTAATTTTAGTTAGTTCAAATTAAGTAATTCAAACTAGCAAATTTTCGAATTAGTCAATTGCATTGAACTCAATGTGCTGGTTAGTTCGAACTAAGCGCTTAGTTCTAACTAACATGGCCACACTGGGTTAATTCGAACTAACTAGTTAGAATTAACCCTTTCTTTGGAAAGGATAAGCAAATTTATTAGTTCAAATTAAGGAAGCCCTTAATTCGAACTAATGAAAGCCTAGTGTAGCCAAGGCTTAAGTTCGTTCGAATTAAGCTTCCTTAATTTGGACTAACTTGACAGTGTAGACATAGTCTCTGAGGGGCAGGTGTTCAAAGCCTTTAGTCTGAGTGAGTCTTTCCATCTCTATGCTCTTCCATTTCTAAAGCAACTACCACCACAGTATCTAGAGATGACCAAAATCCCTGTGCTCCAGAATAATTTTAATCAAAGAGCCAACATTTCCCAGGAGAATTACCACACAATGCAGTCAGAAGTAGTAGTTATTTTACAGTCTATGGCCACTGTTGTCAAGACACTGTTGTCAAATGTTATTGGGTTTTTTTTGTTTTCTTTTCTTTTGTTTTAAATGATGCCTGCTGAATATATCTAATCAAGATTAGATATCTGCATCAGATCTAATGTATTCCATAGAAAAATACCTTGCTATGAAGCTCCTTAATTTGATCTTGACATTAAGTGAGGGCTCTATGGACACTATCAGGAAATTCTGATAATTGGTACCTCATGAACAGAGGTCAGAGGTCAAATCTAAGAACATATGTCTAAACAAGTGAACATTACCTGTTGAATAAAAATGACATGATCTTCATCACCTAATAGTTCAGTAGGAATTGCAATCCTGCCATACTCACATACATTCAGAATACCTCCACCATATAGAATATATACAGTCAGGAACTTTCCTTAATATAAGAACCAACGCCAGTCAATGGAACTGAAAGGTGTGAAACACAAAAGTGATTACAGGTAATGCTTGTTCGTGCAAAATGCAAAACTTAACCCATGGAACTCGTTATCAAAAGATAGCATTGAAAAGCTTAGCAGAATTGTAAAAAGGGATTGCGCACCTTTATGGACAACATGAATATTTAGATTCCTCATAATACATGTTAAAAGGTCTCAGAAGGTATAGGAAATGCTCACGATTTGGGGCATAGGCCAATCTCTAACTAGTGTGTTTGAGGAGGAAACTTTCCTTGAGGGTAGGCTACGCCTCAATTAAGGGTTTGTTCTTCTGAAATAGCTAATCCGTTATAAAGAATAAGAGAGTCAGTTGGCCTGATTCAATATGGTATTCTCTATGTTCCTACTTTATTAGCCCCTATATATGCATAGTAGGAATAAATGTGTGCAAATGTAGATTGATTTTTTTTTTTTTTTTAAACTAAAATCCAGCTCCATAGCAGTTGGGTGCCTAAATGCTTTTGAGGACTTGGGTCTATATGGGAATAAGAAACTTATCTTTTCTCTAACTTTCCTCTATCTTAATTCTACCACCATCTTCATCCTTACCACCTCACCAGGTCTTGAACTTTAATTCATGCTTTATTTGAGAACTGTGCCAGCAGTCACAGGGTTAATAATACAGCTCTTCAAGCTAGCAGGTTTAAGGGACTGCACAAGAATTTGAGTAGAGTCTTGCTAGACAAATTCTTATACTATATAAAAGCTGGAAATCAAAGGTGCAGTCCTGCGTCCCTAGAATTCTGTAGGACCAGGACTGGGGCACAAGTGGAATTTATTTAGCACAAGCTTTTAAATAATCATGGCTTTAAAGGCTAGTGTCAGAATTAATGTTAGGTTGCTGCTTTATGCTAAGAAGACACATAGGGTGCGTCTACACTTACAAATTAAGTTGACTTAAGCTTGCTTAAATCGACTTAATTTAATCTGCGTCTACACTACATTTTCCTTAAGTCGACTTAAGCAACAGCTTAAGTTGACTTAAGGAAAAATAAAGTCGACTTTACTGGCTAAGTCGACTTTATTAAGTCGACTTAGCCAGCGTAGACGCAGATTAGTCCTAAATCGACTTTAAGTCGACTTAAAGGGCTCCAGGGCTCCCCCACTGACCTCCCTGCCAGGGTGACTGGCACGGGAACAGCCTGGAGTCCTCCTCCCCCCTCCCCCCCCCCAAGGGGCAGGACATAGCCCTGCCCACCTGCTTCTATGCCCTGCCAGTATCCCTGTCCTGCTCAGCCCCCACTGTACCCAGGTACAATGGGGCAAATGCTGAGCCCCATGGCACTTGGCAAGGGGTGCCCCCCTCCCGCCATCATGGACCAGTCCCAGGTCCACCTAGCCCCTAGAAGTCAACTTAGACATCCAGTGTGGACGCTCTAAGTCGATTTGGCAAGGTCCCCTTGAAGTCGACTTAATTTTATAGTGTAGACATGCTAAGTTGACTTTGTTAAGTTGACTTAGTGAAGTCAACTTAGTTGGCCAAGTGTAGACATAGCCAAAGGTTTACAGTAATGCCTGAAACGTGTGTACATCTCCTAGCAAAAGGCTTTTGTTATATGTACTTGCTGTAATTTAGTCTGTGTCATTATTTGAATGTAATTGAATTATAGCTGTGTCACTGTGGCCTTGGTTTGTGTAACTTAAATACCTTTGCTGGAACTTTGATTTGCTGAGAGAGAATGTTATTTCTTCAAAACGATATTCCGATCAAATTGATACCAGACCACAAGCTTTCAGTGTTCTAATCACATTTGGCATTTGTGTTGTTTTGTTTTAACAGCAGCAAGGTAATGAAATAATTCCATAACATAAAGCTTGATTAAAGTGGCAATTAACCAGAAATTGATCTGACGCATCCTGTTCTGAAAATTACAGTGCTATGTGAAATTTAAATCTCCATCTCCTTCCTGAAAGCTTTTGTGTTGGTTAGAAAAATATTGAGAACAATAATCATTTTTCACTAAAGTGAGCCTTTAATAGGGAATAGAAAGAATGCATTGTGTTTATTACATTTTCCACAGAACACTGCCTTTCACATTAGTGTTTGCTAGTTGTGTATTTCATGTCACTCCATCATACTGTCTTTCACTCAAAGCCTACATTTGTTGGAGCAGATGGAAAGTTAGTTTAAATTAATTGAAAGCATGCTGTGCACAGCTTGTGGTACCAAGAACATGCAACGAAGAAAGCCTGATACATCAATTCCCTTTCTATGACACCTATAACTACAAGAAGAAATCTCTGAAGAAACATTGGGATATGCGTTTTTGGTTGGCATTGTTTTTGTAAAGCTATACTGCTTTGAGTTGGCCAAACATAGGAGGAGGTGATCAAATTGGTTGGATACACATTGTATGAAAAATTAATTCAACATGGCTGGGCCTTATTGGAATAGTACATGGTGATCTATTTTTTGGCTCCTGTTTCTGTTTTGTAGTGTTGAAACAAAGCTAAGTGGGCCTCAAACTTGCCATAAGACAGCATGTATGTAAAAGGAAGATGTTGCAATAGCTAACAGTCAGCAGAAACTGTGAGTTGTTCAGGATACGGACGGAATGTTTCAAAAGATGAGTTTCCTCCACCTGGTGCGTCAGTCTTATCTTATGGTCGTGCTGTTTTTAATCTGGTTTGTACTAGGTGTAGTCCCTCTGCTTTGTCTTATAAATACTCTGGAAATCTGCAAGTGATGAGAGCTCACTTAACAGACGGTGATACTCTGCCCATTATCTCTCTCTCCCTGCAATTGCTTGGAATAAAAGAGGTGTCTTGCTGGAACCTGATCTCACTTCACTAGTAGTTTTTCTTCAACAGTTGCCACTCTGCCTTTTTCAGTGATAATAACAGTTTTCTGACTAATGAATTCATCACCTATTTTGGGTTTCTGCTACTTCTGCAGGTCCCATCTGCTGCTTTCCTTTTCTTTGCTGTTAAACCCGCTTTCTATCCTGTTCTCTTTGCTCTTGATCTCCTTCCATGTTGCTGGGCTGCTCTCACATCCAATGACATTAACAAGGATCTTGCTATTGGCCTTAATGAGACTTGGGTAGGCAAATGGGACAAAATGAAAAAAAAAAAAAAAACAGATTGGGTATTGCCTAATTTCTCTCTCTGTAATTTTTTTTTCCAAAGAAAAGGGAGGAAAAAAAGCCAAGAAAGCAACCCCGCCCCCCCAAAAAAAATTAAACACCGTGTTCTTTTCTGCCTGCTTCCCCTCCAGTCCCGGCCAGGACTCCAGGGGCTTCGGGCAGGGCCGTGGGCCAGCACGGTGCGGCTGGGTGCGGGGGGGGATGCGGGCCAGCTCCACAGGGCTGGGGGGAAGTGCTGGGGGGCAGTGATGTTCACTGTGAGCAAGTCAATGAGCCTTTGTCATCTGATGTTTTCAACACATTGGGAATCTCTTTGCATGTGTATGATGCACTTTTGTCAAGTCGACTTAACTTTTCTAGTGTAGACATAGCCCTTAACTCAGCAGCAAACTTGCACAGATTTAAACCATGACAAAATTTGTCCTTTAGATTGTAAACTGTTCTGGGCAAGTGAATGTGTCTTCTTTTTCATTTGTAACACTCCTTGGAAATGTACAAGGCTGTACAGATCATTTCTGTTGTTGATTAATAATTTACAGTATGAACAAAAGATGGTACTGAACGGAGGTAAATGACAATCTCAAAGCAACTGACATGCCTCTCAAATTTGCAGTGCTATGACCCTTCTTCCTCCACTGGAGCACTGGTAGGCCCCGTGTTGATTTCTGTTTCTACATCTGCACCCAAGAAACATTTATGAATAATTAGATAGTCATAAAGAAATTAAGAATGAGAGAGAATTAACTTCTTACCTCCTAGTGTTACTTGAAGATTAATTCACCTAAAAACTAATTAGATGATGTTCTACAAAGCACAGAACATCAACTGAAATGCAGAAAACAGAAGAGACTTTTTTGTGTGAATCTACAAATGAACAAGTTTACTGCAACATTTCTGAAAGCTGTTAGATTAAACCTTCAAAGCAAACATTTCTGAAGAGTAAATGAAACCACAAAGCAGCTGGGATAGATTCTTTTCTGATGTTTGTGTTAAAAATAAACCTGCCACAATATGAAACTCCTTTCTGAAGATAAAAGAATAGACAATTTATGATTGCAGGGGACAGGATGGCTCAAGGATATTGAGTCATTCAACTGAGATTGCTGGTTAGCCGCTAACGCAGCTGGGTGAGAAGCCAAAAGTCATTACTTTCTGATCGTTGTAAAGTGGAGTATGCAAAGTATGTTGATGGACTCAGTCTACATCACAAAACCAACATCATCATTTATACTTTTGTTTTCAGTGTCAAGAGAAAGAATTAAATTTGAATAAACATGAACACCAAACCACCTTTTTTCCTATGGAGTTGGGAATAGATAAGCGCCTAGAACTGGTTGAAAAAATTTCATTTAACCAGTTGAAGATTAGAAAACACCATTTTGGTTAAACCAATTGTTTTTCATGAAATTGCATAGTTTCTGACAACCTTTCCTATGGGGAAAATTTTTTAAAAAAAATTCATCTTGGAAAATTTCATTTTAGAAAGCAATTGAAACTTTGTTTCAGCAATGACATTTTTGTTTTAACTTTTTTTAAATTAATTTTAAATCACTTTTTAATTTTTTCCCCATTATTTCCATTATTTTATGACACATCAGTAGTAGTGCATAACATAGCAGGTCATCCTGCTTAGTACTGATTGAACTAATCTTATTTTTTTAAAAACAACAAGTTTGTTTCATTACACCACAAACAATAATTGGGCATTTTGACAGTTGGAGCTAGAGAAGATCAGCACTCAGTGCACTAGTTAAAGGACCACCTGTTTTTAGTAGCCTGGAAAAATTACTTCAGGCTAACACAGGGATATTGAAAACAGCTGGTCCTTAGCTGGTCCTCAGCTAAGCCCCAACATTAATGAGGGGACAGAGATGGCCTAAGAGAGAAGAGCTTAAAAGCCAGACATGAAAACCTGACCCTAGATGCATCTACCCATGTCTGGTGTGAATTTGCAGAGACTATGGCTTTCATAACCTGTCATCAAAAGCTCAGCTTGGAAGAGCATCAAGAATGTGAAATGCCCGCTGGTTTAATCTCTCAGGAAGCAGGTGGGAGAGTTGCAGGAGGAGGTGGCTAGGCTGAGGAGCATCCGTCCACATAAAGGTGGATACCTCCACTAAGGAAGAAAATCCATCTGGAGAGGACTGCATTCGCACCACCAGGGGAGTAGAGAACAGCGCCTTCACAGAAAGGAAACTCTCTTCTGGTTACTTGTGGCAAAAGAAAATGTTCCAACCTTGTCCCAGCACATCATCCATCCACTGTGCTTTCCTGTCAATGGGGGATTAGGAATCTCCCACAAAGGTTGAGGAAAAGTCTTGTATCTCCAAAGCTGGGAGGATCACTGTCACCAATCTCAAGAGGAAAGGAGGGGCGGTATCAGATGGGGACTCCTTTCTAAAGGGGGGGTGGAAGCATCCATCCACTGCTCTGGTGTAACATCCTTCATTTTTATGAGTCAATAATCGTCAGAGGTATTCAGGCACCTATTTCCCACATGGGGCTGAGTGCTTACCTTCTTTGCTTGTTTATAGAGATAAAATGCCAAATGGTTTCATTTCAATAAAACTTAGATCAAGAAAATAAAGTAAGAGATTTCAATCAATGCTAAATATTGACTGCCCTTGGTAGTTTTAAAAATAAAATAATATAAAATAAAGTAATAGAGTATTTTGACTATTTACTTATTACAGCATGGCAATACACAATATCATATGCCATGTTTTGACACCAACAGCTTAAAAGGTAACAGGCACATCAAGACATAGAGGCTCTGTCTACACTCACAAAGTTAGGCTGACTTTCTTAAGTCGACTTTAAGTAGACCTTATTAAGTCGACTTAGAGAGTCTACACAAGATTCCTAAGTCGACTTAAAGGTGCTCCTATTAAGTTGACTTAGAGAGTCTACATTAGACGCTCTAAGTGGACTTGATAGGTGGAGGGAGAGCCAGCCTTGCAGGGCTGGCTCTCCCCAGACCAGGAAGTCACTGGAATACACAACAAAAAAGGAGCAGCTTAAGTCAAATTAAGGAAAGCCCAGTGCAGACGTGGAGTAAATTAAGACGATGTAAACCTGCAACCTGTAAACCTGCAACTCTCCTGGCCGTATGTGAAGGTTAGTTTTATGTTCCACTAAGTTGGGTATTAAGTGCCATTTGGCTACAAATCATTCATTTTAATTTAAAGTAAAAACGTTTGTGGTTCCTGTTTACTTAGATTGCAGGAGGTTGTGTTGTGTATTCCTTCAGTGAAATGGACTCGAACATTAAGAGCTTTGTCTGGACATTATGTTAATTAATGCATCTCATTTTTGTTAAAGTATGCTATATTCATCGCTTCTTAGGTACAGTTCACAACTGTAAACCTGATTTCACAAAAAAACCCAAACACCCTCTCCTTCCCCCGAAACCCTAAATGGTGAGGGGCTGCTATGAAACTGGTGGTAAGAAAATGAAGGTGGAGCTGCTTGGAATGAGAAGAAGACATCAAAGAGTTTTTACCTTCCTGTTTGAAGAGAGATATCTTCAGTATATATCTATATCTATATATATATATACTGTAATATAATATATCTCAGTATATTCTCTGCTATGAAATTCTAGCTACTTGGCATCTGTGAGATTGCTATTTCTGAAGGAGCTTTAAAAAAATTTGGTAACACAAAAAAGCCTATTTTATATCTATATCTAATCTATCTACACACACCACAGAACAGATCAAGCGCTTCACAGCATCTTCAATGAACAATTTAACAGTGGTCGTTTTACTGGATGGATGAGTGGGCATTTCTTGCCACATGCACAACCATCACAAAAGTGTGTAGCTCCTCCCAGAAGACAAGGACCCGATCAACCATTATGCAAAGAAGTTCAGGTATGTGCTTCACACTTCAGGGAGAGAGGGAAGTTGGACCAGTAACATCAGCAGCAAATGGGGTGCTGCCTCCATACCGTCTATCAGTAAAAAACAAATGTTGCTCTGGTAAGCTGAGCTCATGCAAAAGTCATTACACCAGGAACTCTGAATGGCCATGCTGGCCCACCATTCAGGAGACTGCAGGTCACATAAGAGAAGTCTAATTCGTCAAAGTCTCGTGGGTCCAGGATAACTCGAGGTACTTCAGAATTGCCAACCTCAAGCAAGCAATAATTTTGTAACAACTCCTGCCCCCAAAAAAATCATGAGATTTATTTAAAATCATGAGATTTTGATTTGTTAATATATTTGGGGCTCTTTTTATTTGCCTTTGGGTTTCTGAACCTATAGGGTGAGCCCAAGTCATGTTTTCAAGCTTTTCTTAGCACCAGGATGGCAAGAAACATACATTTTTTAAAATATAAAAGCTGAGATTTTCTCAATCACTTGACTTCAGGAGCTGGGACTTAAAGAAAATCATTAAATATCACAATCCTTATGATAACATCACAGGCGTTTGCAACACTAGTGCCAGCACATGGAAAATTTGCATAGAAAGGGAAATCACTAACTTTAGAGTGGAGACAAAGTCGACCTTATTAAGTCGATTTTATAAAGGCGACAACTTTTCAAGTGTAGACTAGCCAAAGAGCCTACAGTTCACAAGTAACTGGGAGAAATCTCTCAACAAACAACTTTAAATATGGATTGAATTGGAGAAAGCTGAGATCTGTTCCTGAATGGAGAGTAAAAGAGGCAACATTTTCTGAATATATTATTCACTACATGTTATTCTAACAACTTTATACCTGGCCCAGAGGCGGTACTGCTTCAGGCTGAGGTAACCTTCACTGAGTCTTCTCAAATCAGATGTGATATAACACCTGCTCTGATCATGACAATATGGTACAGGCAAATGAAAACAGTCATGCTACTACATAAAATCCAACATAAGGCAACAAGGCAAAAGCACTTATCTTCCAGGAACAGAGAGTAATCTTTGAGGGAATTAGCTCAAGCCATTGCTGTTAGAGAGCACTGCTGAGTTACCGGGGTGGCAATAAGTCATTTTTTAATAGCTAGAGACCTACACTGTAATTCCGCTCTAAAGTCTATGCTAAAATTTATTAAGGAAGTTTCAGTGAATTGAAGCTATATTTCTCGATGAGATCTAATCTCCATTAACTCTTAGGTGGTGCTGCTCGGGGGGATGGCATTAATATTAAAAAGCCCTAAGCATTGGATACATTGCACCGCATGTTCACTGGAATGTTCACGGCTGCTGCCTCAGGGCCTCATTCTGGATGCAGCTGAGCACCCTGAATTCTAGTGAAAAGGGTGGTACTTCAGAACCTCAAAGGAAGCATTCAGCACCTTACAGAGTCCATCTCTGAAGTGCTGTTTAAGGGAGAGAGGGGACAGTTATGAGGAATATAAAAATATTATCTTTATTGAGGCTGAAGGTTGCATGGCAGGCCCAATTGTCACCAGATGGCGTCACTCAGGGTGCATCTACACTTACAAATTAGGTTGACTTAAGGAGGCTTAAGTCGACCTAAACTACTCTGCGTCCACACTGGGCTTTCCTTAGTTGACTTAAGCATTTCCTTAAGTCGACTTATGGAAAAGTTAAGTCAACTTAATAACACCTTGTTTTAGGTCAACTTTATTAGGTTGACTTAAGCCAGTGTGGATGCAGATTAGCACCTAAATTGACCTTATTAAATTGACCTAATGAGGTCAAAAAGGGGCTACATCTACACTAGAAAAGTTAAATCGACTTAACTAGACTTCAAGTCGACTTAACTTTTCTAGTGTAGACATATCCTCTATGTCCTGGCTGGGCCTACACAATAGGGACATGGCCTGCTGCTGGCTAGACAAGAGGGATGTTAGCAACCACCAAACAAAGCCAAGCTGCAAAATGTAAACAGCCTAAGCCACAATTTATAATTCATTCTTTGTGCTTCTAACAATGCTGACCATAATATAGTCCCCTCTGGTTTTAGTAATGCTATTCTAGCCTTCTCGCCTGACTCAGATGGCAGAAGACAGAAGACAACTCTGACACTTTTAAAGAATAACAAATTTATTTATCGCCTATCGATAAATAAATTTGTTAGTCTTTAAAAGTTCCAAAAGTGCCTTGCTAAACTAGACTGACATGGCTACGCCTCTGGAATTTAAGGATAACTGTATCTCAACGTAACAGATGGAAGTTAATGGTGGATATGAGACCTAGGTTCAGGGTGAATAAAGTTCTATATTTTCTAACAGTGATTAATGGGAGATAAAATGCCATCTAACACAAGAAGACTTGGAGGTGTTGCAAACTGAGGAGATGAAGTTTTAGCATGAAAAATGGCAGATGCCATTACAGACAAATTAGACTATACTCACAAGACAACAGTGGCAGAAGTTCTTGCTTTGTACAATCCTCCTCAGGACTGCTGAGCTAGAAGGAGTCAGTACTAGTCAGCCTGATGAGTGATTTTTTTTTTAATTTTTAACATTAGCTACATAACTGATCATCTGCATATACCATCCACATACAGATGCAGTAACCGTCTGTGCATTTTGTTACTGCCCAAACTTATTAAATTGTCCACGGTTGCATGCATAGATCTGCATTTTTATCCCCAGCAGCTCCAAAGTAAGCCAGTCTCTAAGGGAAACCTCCAGCTCACCTTAAGCGTTAAGTAAGCATTGCAATGTACACAGCCCAGCATCGGACGGTTGATGATCCACTCATTCCTATGAATTTATCTCCCACCCAGAAAGCCTTTCCACTATGTAAATATGTTCTCAGAGCCCTGCTGAATGCAGATGCTGCACAGAATACGTGTTCTGCACTGAATATATGCTATGGGAGGAGGCAGACAGCTCACAACCTTTGGTGTTAGTGTTCCCCATCAATTTCTATGCATTTGATATTGTATGCCTCAGCATAATCTCTGAGCCCCTGTATTTATTATCCCACAGTCATTAACAGGTTCAAATTTGGTACAAGTTACCAACTTATGACAGTTATCTGTGATTTGGATCATGTAGTGATGCAAAGATTTCGTTTTCCCCTCTTATGGCATCTTTAAGGACAAATTCCTAAATTGTCTTAGCCCCATAGACAGCACGGGAGCTCTGACAATTCACCCCAAGTGAAGGGGCTTCCTTCAAGGACTTTCAGCATCATTAAGATTGTCCACTAATACAAATGTTTTTAACTATTGTTCCCAGGCTTCTTTTCCTCAAATGTTATGAGCAATTTAACTCACGCCTCCCATGAGTGCCACTGTCTTATCATTTTGAACCACTCAGAGAAATATATTGACTACTGATGCATTTCTTTTTAATAAAATACTGCATTTGCTATATATTTACATTTTAAGATGCTTAGCAGATAAAAGTGTTACATTCTTATCTTTAAAATAAAATATAAAACTTTATAAAGTGTAGAGTTCCATATGCATTAAACCTGTCCATGAAACAGCAATTTGAACCCAACTTTGCTTGTTAGAAAATGCTTTTTAAAGTTCACGTGCTCTCAGTCTGCCTTCAGCTTTTCTTCCTCATCTGATTTCTCTTTATCCAAGGAACCCTGATCCTTAGTAGTAATAGAATTCCTTTATCCAGCCTTAGTTTGATTTTGCTAGCTGCCATTTTTAAACATTTGATTCCATTGCTGAGTTATCTTTTGGCTATTCTTGCATCTTATCTTTATTCTTCATATTCTTTCATCTTATCTTCATATTCACATTCTGAACCATTTTGAGATTTCCACATCATCACCCTGGTTTCAAGTTTCCAATATTGTAGGAATGTTCTTGCAGTATCCTGAAGAGTTTCTGGAAAGCCTTTCAGACAAGAATTATGAGGACATATCCAAATGCTGCTGGTAATGTCAGCTAAAGACACAGGCAACAGCGTATATCAAAGGAAAATGTAGACCATGTCTCAATGGTAACAAATCTCTGTTTCCCCCTACAGGACCCGTTTCACCGTTTCATTCTCTTTTCATTCAAAATTAGTTGTACCTAAATTTCCTTAAAAGATCATGCACTCATTTCACTGTCCTTTTTATTATAGCTTCTTCTGGCTGATCATAGAGGAGCATTGCTCCAAGTCCTCTGGTCTTCGACCAATATTTATAGAAAAGCATGACCGCAAAAGCGTACTCATCTGCACTTGGAACATTTATTATTTCTTTTACAAGCTGTTGGAAAAATCCAACAGGAAACATGTTTCAGCGTATTCCAGAGTTCTTCGTTATTCCTTCTCGCCTTGTCTTCAATGTCACCCACTTTTCACTGGATTGCTATAACTTCCACCCTTTTCTGTAAATCAGCTCAAATGTCCATTTTACCCTGCAGTGATCGCCATCCTGAAGATCCTCCATCCAGATCCTTAACTGGTGTAAATTGGCATCGTTATACTGAAATCACTGCATTTGCTCTTCCAGCTTCCAAGTTCTTCATGGCTGGAAGGTCAGTATTCATATCTATCTGCCCCCATTGCCAGATATTCTACCATTATTTTTCTGCTTTTGTTGTAGGGTCCTTAAGTCGAACTAAATTGCTAGTGTAGACATACCCAAGGAGGCTTAAATTGACCTAAACAAAGCCGTGTCCACACTGGGCTTCTATTAAGTCGACTTAAGCATTTCCTTAAGTCAACTTAAGGAAAGCTTAAGTCAACTTAATAACACCTAGTTTTAGGTTGCCTTAAGTCGACTCCTTAAGTTGACTTAGGCCAGTGTGGATATATATGTGTATGTACTTTGGAATACGATGTGCAGGTTCTCAGACAGTCAATATTACAAATTAAATCAGTTTTTCTAGTGGCCACCAATGAGTCGGGGAGGCTAAGAAATGGCAGAAAGGTGATTAAAACTTTTTTTTAAATTATAGGAGCTCTGATTGCTTGTGGACTGATAACAAGGAAATGAGCAAAGAGGAACTGGGAGAAGAGAAACAAATAAATTGTGGGACCCCCAAAGTCAAAAATAATGTAAAAACGAAGTTTGGTGACTAAAGTAAGTCATGAAATCTACTTCTTATGACCCCTTGACACTTTACATGTTCATTTACGTTTCTTGTCAGTTTCTATGTTCTCTTTTAATTATAAACCCACTAATCCCAGACATCGCTGTCTTTTTGTGGTCCAGTTCTTCTCCTAATCATGAAAGGAGAAGGGATGGTTGCTGCTGTGTCTCTCAAATGCTAATAGCCAGAGAAGCACTGAATCAAATACTAGTCAGGAAACCACTGTTGCAAGTCAAACATGGGGTTGCTTGTATTTGATCCTGTAGGAAGATATGCCTTCCTAAAAGACGTCATACTGGGAAATATTTAGGCAAGGGTGCAGGAAATCAGACACTGCAATGTGGCTCCCTAGATATATATGTTTGCAGGGGTACATTTTTCACACTGATGGGAGACTATAAAACTAGGTGATATACCATACTATGCAACATAGAGGAAGTTAGAAGTGATTTTAGGCAGAGATATGTCACAAAAACAGTACAAATAGGTTCACAAGAACTCTAGGTTTCAAGCACTATCTGATACTGTACATACTTGGCATGAAAACTGCCTTTTATAGATTCAGAGGATCCAAAAAAGCGTATCGTCTTAGGTTCACGGTATAATGACACAGTTAAAACACACGCTGATGTGTTTTATTTGTGTGAAGGTTAGTATGATAACAGGATAAGACAGCAGAAGTGAAATTTTGGTGTCTTGTATATTATTACATCCTTACTTTAGGGAAGATCCGGGTCCAGCATAGTATGGGGATAGTTGCTTTAAAATGGCCAAAAAGCTGTGCTAAGCTTGCCTCACCTGGAAATTGCTCTTCTGTTTCTCTTGTTACTGTCCCTGACTTAAGTTTGTGTTCTCAGTTATAGTCTAATTTTAAAATCAGCAGATCCTATTTTGAACATGCAGGATCTAGCAAATGAATTAAAATTAGGCCCATATTTTCTAGCATGCAGATCTGTGCACGTCTGACATGGGCTTGCATACTTTCCATTTGCATGCATGCAATCTGGAGTCAAGTTACCCCTCTGCTTTCCTGATTCTTTCCACTTATATTTTTTAAAAGACAAGTGAAATAACCCCCACCTTTGCATACTCTATCGCCCCATCATTGTCTGTACAAAGATTATTTTTGTCTTATAAACAGTATCTCTTTCTACTTTTTAATATTTCCAATTTACTTTTAATACAGAAGAAAGCTCATTGAAAGAGCAGCAGGAGTTTTTATAGTCTATTATGCCAAGACACTTAATAAGGATGCAATTGTTGTATCAATACCTACTCAACAGATTGTTGTGGTTCTTTCATAGACATCCTGATCTTAATATGTTACTACAAACTATGTTCATTCTGGGGACTATTCCATAGTTTAAGAGTACTGAGATCATAGACCTAGAGGCCACAAAATATATAAATATTTTGAGCAACCTCACTTTTAGGAAATGTTTCCTTACATTCAGCTTAAATTATTTGTTGCTTAATTTCATTCCATTACCTCCATGTATGCCCATCTTACTCCTTAACACATCCTGAAAATAATGATTGCTCCTCCTTGGCACTTACTACCTTGAAGACAATTATTCTTTTTTCATTGTTTAGTCATATATTCTGTAATAAAGGTGGGTTTTTCACAAGCTTCTATAGGAGTTAGAAGCACACGTTCCATTATAAGTTAATGGAATCTATGCTCCTAAATCATTTTTTAAAAAAGCACTCTTGCCTGGTTTTCCCGTGACTCAATTTCCTCCACCTTGTTTGTTTGTTTGTTTGTTTGTTGTGTGATCCCCAACAAATTCCACACTGCTTTGTTGACTTCTCCATGGGACTGAAGCATCGAGACATTTATGCAATATACGTGGTTCCTTCTTATCACTAGTAAGCTCATTTGAACATTGACCATAAATTTTCTTTGTAATAAATAAATGAATCTGAACATCTACTTAGCTCTGACCAGTTGCCCCATTGCTTATTGAAAAAAGGATATCGTTAAATGTAGAAAGAGAGATCTGTTCTCAAATATATTATTTTAATATTTTTCCCTTAGCCATAATAAATATGCTATTTTATTGACAAGAAGGTGGTAGAAATGGAGGTTAAACGACTTTCTCAGGCTCCTAATTTCCCCCAGCGTAGCATCCTGTCACTGTAACTCCTTTCAAATGCTCCTGATCTAATGGCATGAGCCATGATAGTATTTTGGGCAACTGTGCACTATCCCATACCTCTTGACAGTGACTAGTTCTTCTTGTCTTGTCAGGGAACTGGCCTTTGATTACCAAAAGCTCAGACATATCCAAAACAGAAAAACAGAACCAGGGAATGGTACACAATAACAGTCCACTTGGGGAATGAATCTAGACAAGGCATTTTTGTACTCACTTTCACTCTGTAATGCTCATGTGTTAGACCAATGATGCTGTCACTGGGTTCACAAAACTTTGGAAGAAAGTTTAAATCCAAAAAAAAATTGCTGTCATTGTAAGAAAATGATCAATCAATCAATCGCCTTTACTAGATCTCCTTAAAGCATCCTATAAACTAAGCTGATTGGGGCCAAGCTAACTGAGGAAGGAATTTGACCAAGAGTGTTATATTAAGCCAGCATATTTATTCATTTATTTTCAAAGTGTGGCAGCTTTTGTGATTTGTAAGCTTTTTGTACCCTATAAAGATGCAATTTAATGTGCCTGTGTAGTGTTTTTCATTTAACTTATGCTGAGGTAGCTCAGTGTAGCTAAACTGTTACATAATCATTTCAGAGTTTGAATTCTATTCCCTACCAGTGGTACGCAGCAAATGGTATTTTTAATCCATGTAAATACATGTAAATCACATTCTTTTCTACTGAGCATTATTTGTACAAAAATCAAATTAATCTTAAAAAAAAAAATCTGATCCTTAGTACTAATGTGTCAGATTTCATTGCATGTTTTCATCACTTTCTGCGCACAGGACAAGCCAGTGAAAAATAACTGCGATGTCAAATGTAATTTATGAAAGGGCGAATAGGAGAAAACTTTTAGGTTTTGGTACAGATTAATATATTAATTACTGCATGCATTGTGTGAAAAAGATTGAATATCACCAAAATAAATTTATTTTTTAACCAGTTTTATTCTTTACACTTCATAAATTAACCAGCAGCATGCATAATGGAGAGGTATTCAGACACTGAGAGTGCTAAAAATTATGCAAAGCCCAACATCTAAAAAAAATGTAATGCAGATAACATCTTTGCTTTAAAATAAGCACTTCATGAAGGAGAGTTATGTTTGCTCTTTAACACCTATTTTCATGAACTGTTTGTGAATATCTGGAAAATGCGTTGACACGTCGACAACACCAGACTAGATCAATATTTTAAAGTTTGTTACTGCCATCTATTAAGAGAGTCTATTATTAATATAATAAGTTCCATTGCATTAATTTCTTTTGAGAAAGGAATCAACATGTACCACAAAATTCTGCCATACACCAAAATTGTTGAGATTAATAGTGTCACTTGTAAAATAACAAAAGCCTGTAGTTTCATTTAAAAAAGTATCTTTAAAGACGTGTGAATGCCATGTAATATGAGGCCACGAGAAATTCCCATTCCTTCACCAATCTATACCTTTCTACAGGTTGAAAATGGAACCTCCAAAAAACCTTTGAGTGAAATCCAAGTCTCACTGAAGTCAGTTGGCGTTTTGTTATTGACCTCTGTGGAACCAGGATTTCACCTCCTATTTGATAAAAGGAATATTGAACCTCATCAAAAGCCCAATGAAAACAATGGGAATTTTTTCATTGAGTTTAGTAAGTTTTGGAAAGGGCTCATGCATGATATGTAGGGAAGAATCAGGTACAAAGAAAGTACAATATTTTTCCAAGGTATAAATTTGCAATGCAATAGTGTGTACATTAGGTTATTGAAATATACTGCTTCACGCTGATATGCCCAATGGTAAAGTGCTGTAAATCCATGGATATCTGCATTGACAGATGACGATATTTGAGGATCATTTTTTGTACATTGTGGATCTGAGGCAGATGATCATGGAGGTCAAGGATTCCATGATTTTTCAGGACTCTTGTGACTTCTGAGACAGGGCTGGAATAGCTGTCAGCCCCAGGGCCATGGCAAAACAGCTGATCAGTGACCAGCAGCCATGGGGCCACCATGGACCAGCTGATCACCAGCCCCAAGAATACCACAGAACAACTGTTTGGCCAAGGCCTGGGCAGAACAGCTGATCAGTAGCAGGGCGAGGCTGGCCACCACTCAACGGATTGGCAGTCCAGGGCTGCTGCTAAATATATGGATGCAGATACAGAGAAAATAGGGAATGCAGATCAGGAGAGGAACACTAATAACAAAGGCTATGACTACACTTGTTAATTTAGATTGACTTTGTTAAGTCGACTTAGCATGTCCACACCTAAATTTTAAGTCAACTTTGGGGGTCCCTACAAAGTCGACCTAGAGCATCCACACTGAACACCTAGGTCGACTTATAGGGGCTAGGTGGACCTGGGACTGGTCCACAGTGGTGTGGGGCACCCCTTGCCAAGTGCCAGTGGCTCAGCCTTTGCCCCATTGTACCTTGGTACAATGGGGCAAAGGGGGACAGGAACCCTGGCAGGGCATAGGGGAAGGGTGGGCAGGGCTCTGCCCTGCCCTTTGGGGGGCATGCCAGGCTCCCTGTGCCACTCCCCCGGCAGGGAGGGCAGTGGGGGAGTCCTGGAGAGCCCTAAGTCGACTTAGAGTCAACTTAGGGCTATGCCACGTCTACAGTGGCTTAAGTCAACTTTCTAAAGTCGACTTAAGCCAAAAGTCGACTTAAAAGTAGGTTTAACAAAGTTGACTTAATTTTCCTTAAGTTGACTTAAGCAGCTTGCAAGCTTAAGTCGATTTAATTTACTCCGCATCCACACTGGGCTTTTCTTAAGTCAACTTAAGCATTTCCTTAAGTCGACTTAATAACACCTCCTTTTAGGTTGACTTAAGCCTTAAATCGACTTAAGGCCAGTGTAGGTGGGGATTAACGCTAAATTGACTTTATTAAGTCGACTTAAAGCCAATATAACGGCTATCTCTGCTGTTAAGTCGACTTAACAAAGTCGACTTAATGTATAGCCAATCTGTTAAGTTGACTTAACTTTGTAAGTGTAGATACAGTCACAGAGACACAGAAGAGAGTCTCTGCAGTTAGAGGACAAAAGCCCTTCTCAGGGATCAGGTGGGATCAGGATTTGAATGCAATCAGAAACTAATGTAAAATAATTGAGTGTCATCGTTGTCTAAAATAGAGGAAGGCTCTACTAAAGAAGTAAACTATACAACATTACAGACTCATAAAATTATACTGGTTACGAGAGAACTACTATTGGACTCAAGGAGCTACATGGCAATCCACAGTTCAAAATTTGAATATTATGACCTGGAGATATGATTGTCGCTCAATTCAGTGGAAAGATGACTATTGGTTTCAATGTGCCTTGTCCCGTAAAAGCTATGTTAATGGTACTATTTCAAGTGCATCTTTCCTCTATCATTTTTATTCTGTCGTCAGCCCACCTGTGACAGATTACTTTGAAAAGTGCCATCCTCTACACTCTCATTGGATCCCTGCTGGCTTTCTTAGACATTGGCGGCTTCTGATGTGTTGTAATGAGTCAAGTTTTAAGCAGATCAAAAAAGTGATACAAAAACCTAAGTTGCTGTGTTTGACTGAGGGCAAAACAGGTTGCTAAGAGCTGAGATAACTGATGGCAGTTCCCATGGAAAGCACTTGAGATAAATTGTTTCTTTTTCATTAAAACATATTTTCCACTTTTCACATCAAGCTCAGTCACGCACTTATGGAACCCCAAGCTATCGTCTCTTCCTACTGCTAGCAAGCAAGGCTAATGAATAACCTCTCTTAAGATAACTATATCTGCATGAGTTTTAATTGAAAACGCAGCTCCCACAGCATCTTGTTATTTTGTTGACTGTTAAGTTAGTTTAATTTACCATAGGGGTATTTTTTGCACCTGCCTTTCAAATATACCCCATTAAACATGTGCAGATTATCTGATTCCCACTCAATTAAATTAAACAACTGTGAAATGGAAAGTTTCATTATATTAGCAATGTAATCATCTAAAATACTACTTGTATTGTACTAGCAGACCCGGCCTGCTCCACAGAAACACATTCTCCAATTAAATTGTGATACAAAGCCCATTGAAGACAATGGAAAGACTTTCATTTGAGTCCAGTGGGTTTTGGAATCAGACAATAACTTTTCTTAGTTTCATGTTTGTTCAAGGTATCTCCAAGCTTAGCCAATGCACTCAAAATTCAAAGCAGAACTCATGAAAATTGTAGCATCCTGCCTCATTTTATCCTTCAAGTTTCACCTGAAATTCAGCACGACTCTATGGACTTTCATGAACCCTTTGGTTCCAGGCAAACCTGGGTTGAGTTACCCGTTTATGTGTTTCAATAGGAAAGTCTTACCCACATCTAAGAAAATCTTGTTGCTGAGAAAACTGGGGAGGTGGTGGTGAACGTAGGTTTAAACTGTAGGCGATGCTCCTCTTGATGTCTCCCAGGTAGATTCTCTTGTACTTATTCATGCTGAATAGTATCTTAATTTGTGAGCACCCTCACTGATTTCAACTGAAGCATTTATGGTGTAAAGTACTATTCCATATTATGCTTGAGTATTTATATTGTAGTACGCTTAGAAGTTCCATTCATGGATTGGTACCCAATTGTTCTACTTGCCGTACAAACATAGACAAAAGGATAGCCTCTACTCCGAGGAGTTTGCAAACAATGTATAAGACAAGAGACAACAGATGAATACAGAAAGACAGACATGGAAGCACCGGGAAACAATAAGACAATATTGGCCTAGCTCTTGACAAGTGTTTTGAAGGCACTGGGGCAAAAGAGAGGTTTTAAGGAGGGATTTGAAGGAAATCAATGAGGTGGCTCTGAGAGCATAATTTTCTCAGAACTGCTTTGTTTCTGAATGGGCCACAAGAAAGATCAGACCATATTCCAATGTCTTTTCAGACTGTATTTTATTGATAACTAATAGCATTATTTGAAACAGTTCTAGGGCTTTATCTACTCACTAACTCTCACTGATTCAATTAATTGCACGTTGTTAACCTGATTTGATCAAGCCAGTGGAAAACCCGATGTAGAAGCCTATTTCAGTTTCAAATTATTTTTATCAATTTAGCTTATGACAATTCTTAAACTCAGCTGAAATAAGCCACTCTCAAGCTAAAATAAGAATGTTTATACAAGTTTGCACTCATTTACCCAAATCATTCTTTAAACCTATTTAAATAAAACTAATGCAATTTTCTTATGTAGACCTGCCCTAGGGTAAGTCTATACTGACGATGTCAAAGTCACCACTATCAGCACGATCTTCCAGGTTTGATTGAGCCGTCTGTGTAGATGCGCTTAATCGAATACGGAACCAGAGCTGTAACACCAGCTCCGTAACCCTACACTGACTGGGCTCCATTTCCAGTCGGCTTAGCGTAATGTGTAGAGAGCAGTTAAGAAGTCAGTGGGAGATACTCAGGGTATTTTATGTATCTTGCGTATCTCCCATCGACTGCCACCGGAAAGCACGGCAAGTGTAGACTAGGGTTTAGACTCCTCATCTAAGAAGTCTGCATCACCTTCACTTGCTTCCTTGTTCCTTTTCAACATATTTCAGCCTGTCTCAGAACCAGGCGCTACTTTATCTATTTTAGTGGAAACCCAAATTAGTTCTGTTGGCAAACTTTCTAACCAGTTCTTGCTTCTTTCTGGAGAGTCCCAAGAATTTGGATGCAAGATTTTAACATGATCATCACATACCTGCACTCCTGGAGCTATGGCATTAGCTTAAGATCTAATTTTCACTCTTCTGGGTGGGTTCAGAGAGATTCATCACCCTCCTCCCCCAACCCTCATTAACTCACAAATGTACAGAGCATGAGTCCTTCCTCACAGTATTGGGAACCTGACAGCAGACCCAGTTAACACATGTTTTGTTGGCAATAATCTTGAAGAGTTGGGCTCTGCTATCTAATAACCATGACCAGTGCACGCCCCACTCCCTGTGAGTATATGGGGGCACACAAAATATGTGAAAGGGTGATGCAGGAAGTGCCACATAAGAGGCCACTTCAGTCACCCCGTTCTCAGGCCTTTTCCAGCCAGAACAGTCACAGTCAGCAATGCACTCATCTGTGGCCCCTTTTATGAAGACTTAAGTCAGAGGATAATTTTGCCCTAATATTGAAGTAGAAACATAATTCTTTGTAAAACATTTCAGAAGGGCTCTTTTGTTCAATGCCTGCTGCTATGACATGACATAAAATGTTTATTGTGTTTTGTATTTGCTACTTTATAAATTGTCATGTGAGGAAAATGCAGTAGATGATCCTTTTGCACCGAAGTCTTCATTGACTCTTGCTGATCACATAAGATGCGTCTACACTGGCAACTTAGGTCAACTTAAGGAGGCTTAAGTCAACCTAAACAAAGCTGCGTCCACACTGGGGTTTTATTAAATCAACTTAAGCATTTCCTTAAGTCAATTTAAGGAAAGCTTAAGTCAACTTAATAACACCTCATTTTAGGTCGACTTAAGCCTTAAGTCGACTCCTTAAGTTGACTTAAAGCCAGTGGGGATGGGGATTAGCGCCTAAATCGACCTTATTAAGTCGACTTAAAGCATTAAGTCGACTTAATAAGGTCGACAAAGGGGTTATGTCTACACTAGAAAAGCTAAGTCAACTTTGTTAAGTCGACTTAATAAGTTAACTTTAAGTCGACTTAACTTTTCTAGTGTAGACAGCTATAAGAGTAACCCACATGAATGCAGCTTCATTTACTTGTTGATAATGAAAACTCCAAACCTCCATTCAAATCTATGGTTAAACACAACTCTGAATATGGTGGTGTAAATATATGGTTATATTAGTTAATGATTAGCCAGATAAACATGGAGTTCCTAGTGCCAATAAGGTTGGAGACAAAAAATCAGTGTGCCTAGAGTCAAATGTACTGTGATTGAAACTGACAAGATCAAAACAAAACAAAAATCCATTGTCCAATATTATCTACTGAATCTGATTGGAAATGAAGTGGGGGGAGAGTGTGTTAGGAGTTGGGAGAAGGAATGAATGATGGAATTCACTGGGTTGAAGACAGAAATGTTTTTGCAATTGTCAATGGCACTCATGCAGCAATTGCTGTCAGACTGAGTCTGTTTCTAGGTGACTTGAATTACCTCATTGCTGTTTACAGCTGTTGACTGGAGACTGTCTAGGTTTAATTGTATTCCTGGATGGTTGAAATTAATTGATTAGAATTCACATGAATAATCATGTCGACTAAATGTAAACAGGATTTTGCTAGTAAAAAATCAAGGAAAAGGCATATTATGCTGCAATACCAGTATAAATGATGGATGGTTTGAGCGATTGCTACTACCTTTCTAATGCTCATGGGTAAATCCTCCATGTTGTAGTCACAGGAGTTAGTTCCATTGAAGACAATGAATAAAATGCAACATTTGCCCCTACCATCACGTCCCCTGTGCACAGCTTTAAATGGCCTTTGTTCAGCAGGGGTGCCAGAATGTTGGGCACTAAATTACAAACAGCAGCAAAGTGAGTGGACAGGGCTGGCTGGCAGAGCCACACAGCTGGGGAAGAGTGGGTCATGCCCTGCCTGCCTTCAACACGCTGCCTGTCACTAACTCAGGAGGAGACCTATAGAGCACTGCCTTTCAGAACTCGTCTACAGATGTTCCGGAACAACCCGCACTCACATGGACACGTTTCCTGAAAAGCAACCCTGCCCCAATTCTGCTGCCTTTCAGGTCAGACACAGTGATGGGAGCTTGGGGAAAGATTTGCCCCCCAGGTAATGGCTACAAGAAAATGCTATAACTTAATAAATTGGTTTAATTTACTATCAGTCCAGAAAAAATGATACAACCTTTACAGATGTTCCTTGGCCTGTGATGTACCAGAAGCCTACCTGAGGGAAGCTAATTAAGCACCTAAATTAGAATTTTATACCTGGGAGTTTAGTTTGACTCTGGGTTGATAGAGGATGTGCCAAGAGGGTAAAGGAGTCAGTCCTCGTGAGAGAGCAACAGAAAATCTTTAAACTGATTTTGTTTATAACCACAGCATCGCTATGGTTTGTGCTAAAAACTGCAAACCTCCTTCATATCTCTTTCTGTTGCAATGGCCAATGGTTATTGTTAAACTGTCAGTATTTGCCAGTGTTCACAGCATTGTCGGCATTGTTGATCCTGAATGGCTGAGAATTGTGTCCTTCCTGTTGGTTTTGTTACTTCATGTCATTCATGCTGGTCAGCTTGTTCACCTAATCCACCCCTTATGTGAGTCTTTTAGGGTGCATCTACACTTGTAAATTAAGTCGACTTAAGCCTGCTTAAGTCGACTTAATTTACTCTGCGTCCACACTGGAGTTTCCTTAAGTCGACTTAAGTTGACTTAAGAAAAAGTAAAGTCGACTTTGTAAAACCTAGTTTTACATCGACTTTACTGCTTAAGTCGACTTCTTAAGTCGACTTCAGCAGTGTGGATGCCCTAAGTCGACTTGGTCGACTTAGGGAATGGGGGACAAGGGAGCATCACATGGCTCCCTGGCAGAAGGGAGCCACTGTGGCTCCCTTGTCCTGGGGAACCCCTGCTCCCTTCTCCCCAGATCTGCGGCTTCCCTGCCAGGGTAGCTGTGGTCCTGGGGAGAAGGGCTCCCCAGCTAGGGCTCCAGTGGGAGGGGATCCCCTGCTGGAATCCTGGCTGGAGAGCCAGGGAGGCGGGCAGCTGGTCCCAGCGGAGCCAGCCGTGCACCAGCTGGCTGTGACGGGACTGAGAAGCCACTCCCGGCTCGTCCCGGCAGAGCCAGCCGGAACATGGCTGGATCTGCCGGGCCAAGGAGGGGCGAGCGGTTCTCCCAGCTCCCTTCTTGCCAGGACTGCTCGGTCTGGGCTAGGAGGGAGCGCGGCACCCCCTTCGGCCAGGACTGTTCGGGTCCCAGCTAGGAGGGAGCCCCACACTCCCTCCTAGCCAGGACCACGCTCCAGCTCCCGGGAAGCTGGCAATTGCTTGCATGGCGCTCTGGCTGTTTAGGGAAGCCCCGGGCCTCCCCAAACAGCTGGCACACCGGCAATTGCCAGCACGGCAGCCTCCAGCTGGCGGGGAGACCCAGAGGCTTCCCCGCAGCTGGAGCGTGGGTCCCAGCAAAAAGGGAGCCACCGCTTCCTTCTGGCCGGGACCATTGAAGTGTGGATTCCCTAAGTCGACTTAAGAAGGTCAACTTAAAGTCGACTTATTAAAGTTGACTTAGTAAAGTCGACCTAAATTCCCCAGTGTAGACATAGCCTTAGACTTTTAAACTAGGTATGTTGAGGACTGTCATTTACTTATGTTCATTCACTGCACAGTATAGTGAAAGCCTTACCTGATTGTTCTCCGGGTGCTATGCAATATCAATGTTAAATAATCATCATATTTACAATATGGATAGCCGTATGAGTCTGTTTCAGCAAAACAAACAAGTAGTTTTGTGGCACCTGAAAGACTAACACATTTATTTGGGCCTAAACTTTCATGGTTAGAACCCACTTGTATCTGACAAAGAGGGTTCTAACCCAAGAAAACTTATGCCCAAATAAATTTGTTAGTCTTTAAGGTGCCACAGGATTCTTTGTTTTAGTTACAGCAGTGCTATTTGAGCTACATGTATTGTATGTGTTATGAGAGATGAATGTAGCTTTCTCCTGTACATGGCCGAAGGATTCAGGCCAGTGGCCCAGACACCAGTGAATGGTAATCACTGGCTAATACTAACCATTGTAGATATTTGCCTCAAGTACTTACAATAAACCAATTAAAAACCAGTCCTTTGTTTTTTTCTTTCCCTTGTGAGTTGGAGATGTTGTTTTCACTAACAGCATTAAGTACTGATATAGTCAAGTTTCTATCTATGTCCGAATACAAATCTCAGACACACGGGCACTGCTGAATTTCTTTAAAGATGTTCCTTTTCACAGAATCCAGCACATTATTGCAGATCACCAGAGAGGATAATTTATTGATACCATGCCCCATAAAAATACATTTAAATAGTGATTGAGGGCTAGCTGAAACCCAGAGAAGCCTGAAAATAAAGCATTAACATTTAAGCTTTCTATTTGTTTGCCCTCATTATGCTAGGTGTGACCTCTTTTCTGATGTTCTTTTCCTGTTCAATATTCTCATTGGCTTAACTGGTGTCTGTGGGTTATGTGGGGAGCATGCAGCTGCAGCCAATGGACAATTTAGGAGAAATAAAAATACTAAGAAAGCTAGCAAGTCTCATTTTAAAACAAGGTATGTGTGAAGGGATTTTCCTCACAAAGATATACTTGAAAAAAATGAAAATCAGGGCCAGAGCTTCAACTTGAATATATTGTCAGAGGCAATATTTTCAAAACCAATACAGCTATACACACATTTTTCATGGAAAATTAAAGCGTGTCCACTAAATTATCTCATTAGTCCACTCCATACCCTCATATTGGCCCTATGGACTGAGGTGTAGGGAACAGGAGTCAGTTATGTTTCAGGGTTTTGAGTGGCAAGATGGTTTTTTCCAGCCCATTCTAAACTGCTAAGATCAGTTCTGGGATCAAGTCCCCCAAGGGAAAAGGCAGAGAGCCCCTCAAATAAACAGTCGTCTCCTACCTCAGCAACAGCACCTGAATGTAATTAAGCTCTTTCTGTGATATACGCTATCCTGGGCTTTCCCCATAAGATATTTAATCAGTTAATAGCTGATTAATTTCTTTTTAATCAAAATCCTTTAGCTTGGGCATCAGATTTACTAAAGGTTAATGGTTCCAATGAATTTTTCTATCCCATTTATAATCCAAGGATTTTTCTATTAACAGATGCTCAAGATTCGCTTTTGTAAATTGATGGTGCCCTGAACTTTCCATTTTCTGGGTATTTCTCCATAGTTAAAGAGATACTGCCAATGGCTTTTAGACCCAGAATGTAGGTGTTATGGAGGTTCTAAAACAGAAAAATGAGGGATCATTACAAACCAGAATGAATCAACTCGGTAACTTAAAACTTGAACCTGCACCACGTCAGTCCATCTGTATTTTGCCAGTGAGTCAGTGAGAGCAGGATGAGGCCCTCAGACAGGTTTGATGCAACCATTGTATTTACTGAGTTGTGCAGCAGAATGCAGGAATTACTTCTGGTAGTTTAGCAACTACAGAAACCTGTTACTGTCCCCATGATATGCTACGTGTAAAATCAGAACACTTCAGTCATTAGAACTGTTTTATGAAGATAGAACAGAAAAAAAAACTCATTATTTTTTCCTTTTTTTTCATGTCTCTGCATCCATTGATTTGGGAAGCCCTACTGATGAACTCAACTAATGAAGTGATAGCTTCAAGCTCAAAAAGCACAAAAGCCTTGAAATGTATATGATACTTTTCACGGTCTGTAATTTTTTTTTTTGTTTGTTTGTTTGTTTTGTAGACTACTTCCCTTTTCACAAGCTCTATAATAATCTTTACCTCTTTTGTGTAAATATCATGCTTCGGATAGCTTGTCTGGATCGGGCCTCTCATTGCAGGATGACAAAGGAAAGGCTTTTGAGTGTTTCTCTGAAAGGATGTCCACAAAAGACTTGGGCAACAAACTGTCATATTTGCAGATGTCTCCAGCATATAATCCTTATTTTCTCAATGGGTTTCTGAGTGGTAGTGAGGGAGAAGGGTGATGGCAGGGAGCAAAAAAGCAGGGATCAGTGCCAACTGGACATGCCAAAGGAGCTCCAATACTAAGGAGACTGGGTAGTATAAGTAAATATTATTTTTTGTTACTATTTGTAGTTCAGTAATATATACGAGCATGTATATATGTGCTAGGTTCTGTGCATGCACATAACTAGATGGCAAAGGCATTTATACTGTGGTGGTTTGAATTAAGAATGGGTAAACTGGCCCAGATATAATAAGAATGACAACCAAATTTTGCCCATAACTTGAAAGGAGCGATTTCTTTCCTGCTGTTATTTGAAAATTATGCTACTCCAGCCACCCCCTTTACTTCATTCTCTTCTATTTTTGACACCTTTGTATCTTTGTGCCCAAAATGGAGCCAGGAGCAGAAGCGACAAATTCCCCTGAGAATCGGTGCTTCTGATTGATCTTCTTTATGCTGTACCCCTCCCCACCGTATCTGAGCAACTTCGTGTGGCATATCTGGTCCAACAAAGCGAGTGCTAGAAATCTCAGAAGAAAGTCAGTTCTTCTGAGTTTTCTAGCCCAGTCTGTCAGACCAAAGAGGTTCAGATAGTCATGTCAACATGAGGACGCTTTCTGAACCTTATCTAAGCCAAACAGAATCTGGGGGCCTTTTGAGGCTTGTCTACCAGGAGTTTGAATAGGCTTCACACAGAGTTACTGTATTGCATTTCCTTTGTTGTGCACATGACAGTAACCAACAGAATAAGAGGATTGCACTTTGCTGCCATATCACCAATGTTCTTATGTTCATATTTTCAGCCTCCATTTGTTTGAACTCATCAGTGGATCCAGCACAGATATATAAAGGAGATGTGACACTGGGGAATATGATCCAAAGAAGCAGAAGCCACTAGACAAATTATTAAAAGAATTCAAAGGATGGCATTTTGCTGCAAAACCTACGTAACGATAATTTCCCAAAAACAGATCCAACCTTTGCACCCAGCAGCTCGTCTCTGCAGGCAGCACATCTGTTTGTTTCATGAAAGACCTGGGTTTGGGAAAGAGTTGGCACTCCTGCTTGCAGGGCCTGCAGACTATCTAAGAACTGATGCTTAGCTTGATGTGGAAAACCACAGGGTTTCAAGAATAATAATATCTGAATCATCCCCAAAAGCCACTCTTTCTCCTCCATTCTTACAACAAGGATTCAGCTGTTATATTCAACATGGAGCTGTTTTATTTATTTTCAATAATGTTTGTTATATGAATGTGATCTAAGCCGTAGCAAACAAAAAATTGCTCAAGCAGCAAACTGGGGAATGGTGGCATGGCGTCATTAGTAACCCCATATCATGTTCTGTTAGAGTGAACTATAAATCCTATTAGCAGAACACAAGAACTGGCTATATGAGCCAACGGAGTAGACAAACGTGATAGTTTTAAAAGCCCCATGTGCTGCACTGCAAGCAAAGAAGAGTTTGGTCATATTGTTGAGGAAACACCTGCAGAAAGAGCCAATTTTAAAAGACCCACGTTCTGAGATACACTGCCCCACGCTGCAAACAGGTGACGAATAAAGTTTCAGCAGGTGCATTGGCCAAGACGCAAAGTCACATCACCAGAACAAAGTGGAACATTAGAGGAGATGCACATTTGCTGGACACAGCAGTGAGTTACTTGTCCTTGCTCGGAGGAACTGAAGCCCAGTTCTTCATAGATATGTAGCCCCACAGCCCACCCCCCAACATCCATTGACATCAATGGAGGTCTGGCATCCAAATCATCATCTTCATCAATAGCTCAATTAAAGGATGATCTCTGCCATCAATTTAAAAGGCATCTAAATCCCATTGAGGATCTGGGCCTTACAATCTAATGTCACTTTGGGTGGAGTTTTACCTGGGATAAGCATTCTATGGACCAATGTCATGGCAAGGAAGCAGCCATGATGTTGTTTCCTGGCTCACTAAGGTGTTCTGCCCACAGGTGCTCAAATCCCCTCAGCTTGGTTTTTTGGCCTTGTCCCTCTTGTGTCTTAGCTTAAAGAGGCAGGATGATGTAGCTATCAAGACATTAGGACTCAGGAGATCGGCCTCAGCCTTTCCCATTTGACCGTGAGTGAGATATTCAGGCTCAGATCATCCAAGGTATTCAGGTGCCTAACTCCCCTTGAAATCAATGGGAGAGATGCACTTAAATTCCTCTGAAGGCCTGGGACTGAGTCTCCTTGTTCCTCATTTTTCCATCTTAAAAAATGAAAATAATAATGCTTGACTTTGATGATAGGTGCGTCATTTACCTGTTGATCCTGTGAGCTCTTTGGATTCAGGAGCAGGGAATCTCCTATGGGTTTATTCAGTACCTAGCGCAAGAGGGCTCCAATCTCTAGACAGTACTGCAGTGCAAATTCTTATTATCCTTACCATCTGCAAAGGCTGTGCTTTTGAAGGAAACTTATTCTGCACCTTGTCTCAAAGTGTAATGAGTTCGGACTGTGAGCACACTCCTCAGACTGTCCCTGGAGATGCTCCCAGCCTCTACAGCCCTAATGCTTCTGTGCATTGCTCTTCCTGCCCCTATATTATTGTAAATAAGCCCTAGATTTGGTTTTCTGGATCAAAAATAAAAGGGGGGATTAATCAAACTTTCTCAAACCCCTTCACCACTCAAACAAAAAGAAAAGAACAAAACATTGGTGTGAGGAGCTGTGGATGATGTCTTGGTTTGGTTCTTATTGTGTCTAAATTGGCTCTAGAACTTGTACTGCTAATTTTATATCTGTGGCTGACTCATTAACACATTGCAAATTTTCCATTCCTCCAGGGATAGGTCTGCTCTTTGTGTGTATTTACAGAAGCTTGCTCAAATGGAAGAGCTCTGTTTACAGCCTCCTAGAAAAAAAAGAATTCTTTGCAGCATTCACCTGACTGGAAACTTGTCATTATTTTTCACAGACGATGCCAAGCCTTTTTTCTTTCCACCATCCAGATGACGAAGCTTTCCTAAAGCAAGATCTTGTGTTGCCTCGAGGCTATCAATGAATAGGCAAGAGCACCAATTCACAGTATAAAAAGAGTTGATTCTACTATGAATCCAAGAGTCAATGAATGTGTTTGATTGGATGGTTGCCATCTAAAACCATACTGAGCTGGGTGACCATATCTTTGCAGATTTCATTTGGCCTGTAAAGAGATTATTTTATACAGTAACATTTATAGATGAATATGATTAGTATTTCAGTCTGGATACTAAATGCTCCTGATCCTGGACTTCTTTGGGCAATTTGCACTGTTAAACTTCTGTAAAGAAACAAATCAAGTGGAATCCTCTTGGAGAGGGTCTCCATGTTGTTGAGATATCAGTGTACAGGACATGTCTTCAGAGTACTCTAAACTATGCTGGGGAACCTATTAGTTACAGAACAGCCCTAGAAGCGAGGCAGTACAAAAGGTGTCTCTGCCCATTCCCCATCAGTGGTTTCTCTGAGCTCTCCTCAGCCACAGCTAAGAAGCTGGCCTCTGCTGTGTGAGCGGCAGGAAGTTGTTCCAGTACAGAAATGATTTGAAATCCCTTTGTGATAGCCAGGGCCATCCGTAGGGGGAAGCGGGGCCCAGGGCCAATCGGCCTAGGCGGGGCCCCCACCCCCCAATGCTGGTGGGGCGTGTGGGAGGGGCAGCCTGTTCCACACCCTGGGAACACCGGTCGCCCCTCCGGGGAGCCAGCCCCGAAAGCCGCGGCCACCCTCCAGGCAGGGGGGAGCTGTGGCCGGAGAGCTGAGGCCAAGGTGGGGAGTCACGGCCCCGAGTGGCAGGGAATCGAGGCTGCGGCCCGGGGTGGCAGCCAGCCAAGGGCAGGGAGTCGCGGATGCGGCCCCGGGTGGCAGGGAGCCATCCCCGGCCAAGGCTGCAGCCGCCCCAGCCATAGCCAGGATCCCAGGTGGCCACGGCTCACCCAGAACCTGGGACCCATGCACCTGCCCTGCCCCTGTGCCTGCCTGCTCCACCCTGGGGGCGGGGAGCAGAGCCAGCCTAGAGGCCAGGGGATGTGCTCTTGGGCTCCCCGAAAGCAGCAGGGAGCAGGGGGAAGTGCAGTCTTGGGGGGCCGTAGTGTGGGCCCTACACTGCCCCGCTGGAAGTGGGACAGCATGGGGCCCACGTTACTGCGGGGCCTGGGGCATTCGCCCCATTCGTCCCCCCCAAAGGCGGCCCTGGTGATAGCACAGACCAGCTGCCCTAACCAGAAAAACCTCAATCAATTATATTTCTCTTGGAAACCAATCCAAATAATCAAACTTGGAGGCAACGGTCTTTCCTCCGGCTTAGTCAATGACAAAATTAAAGCATGAAAAAACAAATGATACCTAATAGTAGATAGTAGGGATTTATTTCCTCTTCACTGCTAACTGGTGAAGTCAGAGTCCATGCGCCCTCAGGGCAAATTTGCGTATGAGCTATGATGGTGCTGTAGGGACATAGCAAGCTGAGGGTCTGAGGACAGGCTCAGATAGCAGTCTGTCTCCGTGGCCACATGTGAGAGTCAGCCAGTGGGAAAGAGGTGCTCTGATCCAAGACTGAGATACTGATGCTGGAGGTGGACTAGGCTGTGAACTGGGACTGTTTGCTGATAGAGATGTCTGAGTGATTTCAGGGTGAATTTGGGCCTCCCCAAAGATTGTAGGTGTGGTCTCCACCCCAAGCCAAGGGGTGGGTATTTGGAATTAACTACCAGCAAGGTGAATCCCCCATGGCACAATAATAGCTGGAGTTATACCGAGGATTAATTTGGTCCAATTTTCCACTGTCTGTGGGTCTATATTTGGCTCAGACTATTGTTGTGTCAAATGGCAGCTTGATCGAGCGCAAGCTGCATTGGAGGAAAAGAACCAGCAGCTTCAGTGCTGAGATTTAGGTGATGGAGTGACCTGATGACTTCTCATTGCCACTTCAAGTGGGCCTCATATAAAACATCTTCAAGAGTACCTGGGCATTTCTTTCCAGGACATTACAAATGCAGGTTTTAGGGCTATTGTCATTAAGCTTCATTTAGACCCTCTTCTGTTTCAAAAGAGCCTGCTCTGTGAGGCAGACCAGCTCCCAGAACCACGCACCACTCTTGGGGTTAGATCCGTGGCTCCTGACCACCTGCAGTCGGTTCCTCCTGTGGGAGAAGGAGAGGGGTCCAGGGTCCAGCAATGTATGACTGCTGGTCCCACTCAGCCTGTGGCAATGAAAATGAAACAATAAACGCAGGGCGTATCTGAGCTTTCTTGCTAAGCCTGTCCCTACCAGAGCCTGCTCTGTGAACTGCCCGTTGAGAAGGGTGGGTACAATTATCTTGGAAGACTGTTGCGACTGGTGAAAAGTAATAGCACATTGTCAACAAACCTTGCAGGCTTTGTCTTCTCTAGAGCAAAAAGGTGTGCTATTAACCTGAGCTAACTAACCTAAAGTAAAATCCTAGTTACGGCAGTTTGCAGTTTTCTCACAAGTTTGCTGGTTGAGTTAATGGGTGTACTTGACCTGTTAACAGGGTAAAACTTCAAACTGCCTCATGTCCCTAGGATTTTCCTTGCTAGTGTGCTCAATTCAGTGAACTCAGGATAAGACCACACCTTTTTCTGCGTTGAAGCCCAGGTCTTGGAATTCTCGTGGTTGAAGGTACATCTACACTGCAAGGGAAAAAAGAGCCACCCATGGTAACAAGTATAAGAGCCCAGGTCAACTGACTTGGACTCATACTCTGCGTCAGCCAGAGTGCATCCGTGGGACTACTCCTGGGGCATGGTTCCTAGGCTACGTCTACACTGGTTAAGTTAAGTTGACTCTGTTAAGTCGACTTAGAGCAGCCACACTGGAAACTTAAGGAAACTGCCCGTGTCCACACTGGCAGGTGCTAGGTTGGCGGAGGAGAGCTGCCGCTGGGTAGAACGGGCAGGGGAGAGGGGAGAGCTGTGGCTGAGAGATTGGGCAGGGAGAAGGGAGAGCCGCAGCTGGGGAGATCGGGCAGGAGAAAAGGGAGAGCCGTGGCTGGGAGATTGTGCAGGGGAGAAGGGAGAGCCACGGATGGGGAGATCAGGCATGGAAGAAGGGAGAGCCACAGCTGGGGAGAAGGGAGAGCTGTGGCTCAGGTATCGGGCAGGGCTGAAGGGAGATCTGCAGTTGGGGAGATCAGGCAAGGGAGAAGGGAGAGCTGCGGCTGAGGAGAAGGGAGAGCCTGCCCGATCTCCCCAGCGGCAGCTCACCCTTCTCCCCAGCCCGATCCCCCAACCGTGACTCTCCTTCTACCCAGCCCATCCCCCGGCCTGGAGACCAATTAGGTACACTTAGGGCATCCACACTGTCTTTAAATAGATTTAATAAGGCATTAGTTAGGCATTAAGCCTTAATTAGGCGTTAAGTTGACCTTCAGAGGTGGAGTTATTAAGTCAACTTAAGGAAGCGCCCAGTATGGACGCAGCGCTCTCTAGGTCAACTTAAGCGTCGTCAAGTCAACGTAAGGTGCAAGTGTAGACATACCCCTAGACCCTAACACTTTTATATGGACTCCTGCCTTAAATGGTAGGATAGCGCCTCATGTTTTCCTGGGGGTTTTCATGTTTGCATCACTTAGCACTGTGCTGACTACCTTTTGTGTTCATAGGACCTGATTCAGCGACGTTGGAACTACTCAAGCACTTAGTGTTAAGTGCTTTGCTGGACTGAAGCCATAATTCTTCAAGGCAGAGCTTGCTCTTTGTTAGGTACTTTCTGCTTATGCTAAAGTGCCATGCATACGTACAGCACTGTGAAAATATAGGTAACAATACCTGGCCCTGAGCAGCTTTGGCTACAAACACTCGCCCCAATTTTATTTCAGTTCTTTTTTCTCCTCAGTCAACATAACTTCCCTTCTGTCGCTACAAAACTAGCCCACGTATTTTGGGGGGAAAAGCAGATGAGTGCACACAGCTCCAAAGATGAGACTCATTTAGTTGTTTGATCATGTGCCCTGGGTACCTCTGTGAAGGCAGCCGTGCCTTCAGATCAGTGAAAGGAGAGGAACAGGAGTTGTGATTGATGTTAAAGATTGTTTATTTTAGGTACATTTAACAGGCTTGAAAAAGATCCATCCCCAAAGCCATCCTCTGTGAGGTCAAAATGAGCAGAATTAACATTTTAAATTATTTTGTTTTTATGTTGCCATGGCACCCAGGTTTCTGGCACGCCACATGCGTGATGGTGGATAATCAGTTAAACAAGCTCCCAGTGTGCCTCTGTGCCCAAAACACACCTTGGCGATCCCAGAAGAACCCTGCGAAGTAGAGAGTTTATTCCACCTGTGGTTTTGGCCTTGATGCAACTGCTGTTGGACTACCCAATCTGGTTGCAGTCTCCATACATTGACAAATTGGCAAGGGTTCAGAGAAGAGCCATGAGATGATTAAAGGATCAGAAAACTTGCCTTCTAGTGATAGACTAAAGGAGCTCATTCTATTTAAATTAAAAGAGAGAAAGTTAAGGAATGACTTAATTACATTGTACATCCCAACCCTCTTTAAGGCAAATGGGGATTATTAGATTAGTCCCCTAGCAGAAAGGAAAGTGGCAATAACTCTTCATCATTGGAAGTTAGGGCCTGGGAACAGGGATCCAGAAGAAAGGAACTTTCCGAGCAGTCAAGCCTAAGCAGAAGGCTTAGGGTGAGGTTCCTTTACTGTTACCTTCTTGTTTATAAAATCCGCCTTGAGGAAAGGCAACATGTTAACTCTGGGAGTTTGGAGCTGGAAGGATTCTCCATCAGCACAGTGCCATATCTTTATTTTGCCATTCTCTCCTTATTGCAATACATACCAAGTATTTCCATCACATTAATTTGTATCCAAGGTGGTTGCTACCCAGTGTAGTAGGACAAACACTTCCCAAGTTATAGTGAGATTGCTGGTGTATGGAAGGCATTGTCAACAGAGTTTGTGTTTTAGCCTGGTGATCAGTTTTATGGTTTTCCTTTTATGCTAATGGGAACACATACAGATGTGGGTTTTTTTTAATCATTTCAAATCAGCCTCTTGGGTCTTTTTTCAGGTCTCTCAGTTTAGTTTGTTCTGTTTACCGCTATCTGAGAAATTATGCTTTCACAATTGGTTTTAGAAATAGTAATGTTAAGGGGGAAACAAAACACTGGGAAAGCAATGAACTTTGTTACCTTTATGCCATCTTCCCATGGCAATTTATCCAGCTCTCTGTCTATTCCAGCTCCTGAGATACACCAGGCATAGGCTAGAATTGCATTTTAGCAGCAGGTCAGAGCAATAGCTGCTCCAAGGAATAGTGACATTCCTGGTGCGTGATGTGCTGTGCACCATAGGGATTTGAAATCTCACTTTGTATGCCTTATGGCTAACTGTAAATTCCTGATTTTATGTGCTGATGTAAAAACCTGTTTAACGAATCCACTGGAGTAGACTACTTGATCAATGTTACAACAACCACATAGAATCCCAAAGGCATTCCAATGAGAAAATATGTGAACATCTTGATCAAAGGCACACATTAATTTAACATGTTCAGGAGAGCACATGCCCAAACGAAAGAATTCCTGCTTCCATCTGCAGACCCTCTACATTAGGACAGTGTTTATTGTTAAGGTGCTGTTATGAGCACCCCATAAACTGGCCGCCACCTCCCTTGTGATATACAGACATAGAAACTGTTTCTCCTCAGGTCACCCTTGTGATATACAGACATAGAAACTGTTTCTCCTCAGGTCACGTACAGAAACTGTTTATCAGATACTCTTCCCAGGTCACATACCAGATACTGTCCCCAGGTCACATACCAGATACTGCCCCCCAGGTCAGGTAAAGAACTCATGGCTGCTAGGCTTGTGACTATCAACATGCTTTATTGCACGTAGAGAACTCCTGGCTGCTAGGCTTGTGACTATCAACATGCTTTATTCGGACCCTGATTCGCTCTCAGCCAGCTCCCAAAGGGGTGAGTCATCCCCCTCGCCCATGTGCTGGAGGGCAAGTCATTCATGGCTGCTCTGCCCCCCCCCCCCCCCC
>ML685783.1:24074622-24136978 GCA_007922175.1 Pelusios castaneus
ATCTATCTATCTATCTATCTATCTATCTATCTATCTATCTATCTATCTATCTATCTATCTATCACGTTACCACCAACATTATCATCCCACCATAAAAATATTCCTTTACTGTGATGCCAACAAAAAATTTGACAACAGTTAGGCAGCTGGTATGCTGGGATCACTGTCCACAAGAAAAATCATACTGGGGCAGATCAGTGGTTCATCAAGCCCAGTATTCTGTCTTCCAACAGTGGCCAATGCCAGGTACCTCTGAGGGAATAAACAGAACAGGCAATCATCAAGTGGTTGATCCCCTATCACTTATTCCCAGCTTCTAACAAACAGAAGCTAGGGACACTTTCAAACATGGTTTTGAATCCCTGCACGTCCTGGCTAATAGTCCTTGATGGACCTGTCCTCCATGAACTTATCTAGTTCTGTTTCGAACCTTCTTATAGTCTTGGTCTTCACAACATCATCTGGCAAAGAATTCATCATGCTGGCTGGTACTCTTTCATTGTTTCCTTGTGCTTCACTGATTGGCTGTGTCCTCTTATTCTCTCTTGTCTTATACTTTCATATAAAAGTGTATATTTTTGGAAAGAGTGACCATCCTTTGGTTCTTTGTTCATCTGGAGCTACTAAGCATTACCAGAATACAAATACAAAGAAGAAGAAGAAATGCCCTAAATAGTTCTAATTTTCAAAATTATTTTAAAACAAGTGAATCTCATGCAACATTCCAAGCTAAAGATTTAGATATTTTAGATTCTTTGGTTTAGCTATTTTAGCCTTAAAATATTTCCCTGAATTTTTAATCTGTTTCTCCAATTACTCTAATTACTGAATGTTGATGTTTCTGTGGATTATGAAAGCAGAGCTGCAGGCTATAGTAAAGTTGTTTTTCTTATGGGGAGATCTTCACTTCATCTGATCCCTATGCTTTTCTCTTATTATCAGCCTCTGGAAAATCTTCTGTAGTTAATGGAAAAATATTATACATAAAGCAACAGTTCCAAGTTACCTGAGGAAAATAGACACGACTGATCAATGCACAAACATTAGTTCGAGGGTGTAATCCTCCTTCCACTGAAGTTATTGGCAAAGTTCTTATTGACTGCAATGAAGCAAGATGGGACCTGTTGACCTCTGACCCATGACCTGAGGTGATCAGGCAAATAATCATTTATATCTTAGAAAGAATGAAGTTGCCTGCTAAATTAGTGCAACTGAGACTATAACTATAATGCCAGTAGAAATAAAGAGAGAAATGTAAATATTATTTAAAAATCGGCTTTGCAGTAAGCTGGAAGCCTAGAATTTATCTTGAGGCCAAGTGGTAGTAATAGTTAGCAGAAGGCCACATCAAGTCTAATAAAAGTTAGCATTAGTAAATAACTTAGGATTACAAGAGTTAGTAATGTATATCTTGTGATACACTCTTTCGACTGTAAAGGCTTTATTAAGTCAGACTTCCTTAACCACATTGTATAAAGAATCTTCTCTCTGCACAAATGCTATGATAATTGCTGTAACAAGAATATAGACAAATGTGTAGCAGGAATAGCCAGCATGAACAAGAGATGAAAACTTAATCAAATATGGTCTCAGAAATAGGTAGGTATATTGTCTAGGTCACTTTAAACGCCCCCGAACAATCCCACGGATACGTAAGTATACATGATGTAGCATCTGCTGTTCTGCTTGTATTGTTTTTCTAGTTTTATGATTTTGTTTCCATTAATCACAGTATAAATAAAGCTCATAGGCTATGCCTACACCGGCAAAGTTAAGTCGACTTTGTTAAGTCAACTCAACAAGGTCGACTTTAGGTCGACTTTAAGTCGACCTAAAGTCGACCTTGTTAAGTCAACCTAACAAAGTGGCAATACTTTAAGTCGACTTAAGTCGACCTTGCTAAATCAACTTAACAGCTTCAAGTCGACTTAATAAGGTCGATTTAGTACTAATCCCTGTCCACATTGACTTAAGGCTTAAGTCAACCTCAGGCTAGGTGTTATTCAGTCGACATAAGCTCTTATTAAGTTGACTTAAGGAAGGGTTTAAGTCAACTTAATAAAAGCACTTTGTGCATGTGGCTTTTTTTAGGTCGACTTAAGCCTCTAGACAACGAGTCCTGTGGCACTTTTAAAGACTAACAGATTTATTTATCACATGAGCTTTCATGGGAGAAAATCCCACTTCGTCAGACGCTTCAAAGCTTCTTCAAAGCGTCTGATGAAGTGGTATTTTCTCCCACAAAAGCTCATGTGATAAATAAATCTGTTAGTCTTTAAAAGTGCCACAGGACTCTGTTGTCTTTCTACAATAGACTAACACGGCTACCCCTTTGGAATTTAAGCCTCTAGGTGTGTCTCACCAATCACCCTAATTAATCTCTAAGTAGTCACCAAACCTGTTATTGCTGTCTAGTGCATTTTTCATCCCCAATGCCTAAATTTCTAAAACGCACCAGGCCGAATGTCACAGTTATGGACCCCTGAGGTGAATCAATGTGCTGCTGTTTCCCAGAAGTCCTTAGGTACACCTGGGAAATGAGAAGGTATTGATGACTTTCTCCCACTGTTCTTTAGCCCTGATCCTAAGATCTATTGGGAGAAAAACTCAGAGCTGCTCTAATGTGTGGCAGTGAATAATAATCCTCAAGGGACTACTTTACTGGCCAAGGTCTCCAGAAAGCTGTTGCATTCCAGCTCCACCCCTTGAGAGGCCTCCCCCCCATTCCATATAGGGAGGTACAAGAGGATCCGGCATTGAACTGGCTACGGAAATGCTATGTCAGCTCAACAAACAAGGAGTCTGGTGGCACTTTTAAAGACTAACAAATTTATTTATCACACAAGGTTTCGTGGGAGAAAATCCCTCTTACCTGTGTCAGCTCATGATTCTTCTGTACCAAAATAAACCTCAGCTGCTACCCAGGTAGTGCTATATCCCCTTCGCTCTACTCACACAGCACAAGCAGGATTTAAGAGGAGCCACAGATCTGGTCCTGTAAGCCTTTGTTTCATTAACTTGGAGGTTAAAATAAAATCCTCCAATTTAATTGTCATCCCTCCTACCTCTTCCACAGAGGCTCTGTCTTCCCCCAGCTAATCATGCATTCAAGCTTTTTACTTGCTGGCTCCGTCTTGCTGTTCCCAGGAGTGACACGGGCTCTTCAAAATGTCCACAGTCAGAGACATGCCCAGGTTTCACAGACAGGCTCTAGATTCCAGTGGCAGGTTGCTGTGTTGAGTCATTGCTAACTCACCGTTTTCCAGGATAATTCCTTTGTAATGACACTATCTATGACTTATATATTGGCTCCCTTTCTGGATGGTACCATTTTCACTGATCACCACTGGCAAAGTTCAATAAGTTTTGTTTCTCATAAGATACTCCATTCTCCACCTACGCAATTACACATGGAAAGACAGTACAGCCTAGTGGATAGGCAACTGGGACACAGGAGATCTGGGTTCGACTTCTGACTTTTGCCAGTGGCCTGCTGGGTAACCTGGGCAAGTGACTTCATGCCTTTGTGCCTCAGTTTCCCAATCTGTGAAATGGAACTAATGAAGCTGACTTCCTTTGCAAAGTGCATTGAGAGCAGCTACTGAAAAGTGATATATAAGCAGAAGGTATAATATATGACACACCCATATGTGTATTTGAATTTGCTGAATGCATTCTATGTGTGCAATTTGCAAGCATGCAAACCTGCATAGTAGATGGTTAAAAACTGGCAGGGTGATGACATTCAATAGCCAATCAAACTAAACTACTACTAATTTGTTTTAATAATTCTCTAAGCCCTAGCCTACATTTGCCTCACTTTTTGGCGGCAGTCGATGGGAGACACAAGATATGTAAAATACCTTGTCTATCTCCCATTGCCTTACTAACACCCATTTACCTCCCCCTACATACTACACTACGGCGAACAGCAATGCTGTCCGGTCACCTTAACACTACACCATTTCCAGGGCGAAATTATTATTGCGAACTCCAAAGTGATTGAGTGGTCTGATCGCAACCGTCAGTATAGACGTAACCAAAGCTGCAACTTCTCAGACCCAACTGAATATTTTTGTGCTAATTCTGATTCATATTTCTATCTTAAAAAACACTGAGAATCTTTAGCATGCAATTATTATAGCAGGTGGTGACAGAGCATATTCATCTGCCCTCTTGCACTAGATGAAGCCTAATATCAAATATGGCTGATGGGTAGAGCCTTGCACAGATAGAAATATGTGGATCCGCATCCGATCTGCATCTGCAAGAAACGGTCCGTGGATATCTGCGTTATATCTGTGGATGCGAATGTAATGCGGATATTTGCAGATATCCACATGTTTGCGGGGCTCTAGCCCAGCACGGATAAAAATAAGTGGATCTGTAGCCAATCTGCATCTACAAGAAATGGACTGCGGATATCCACATTGTATCTGCGGATGTGGGTATCTGTGGATATAATGCGGATATCTGTGGATTTTCAGGGCTCTACTGATAGGCTCACAGTAATTTAGAGCCTTTATTTGCTTTCAGGCATGCCTCTTGTGGGCAAAAGTTGTCACGCATTTGCCTGTAAATTAAAAGGCACGCGCGCACGCGTGTGTGTGTGTGTGGCATTGTAAGGGTGCCTTCTCATAAAAAGACATTGCTTTGTGCAATCATTTTGAAGTATTAAATTTTGATAACTCTTTAATCACTTCAGTTTAATGAGGTAGAGGTAGCAAGTGAGAAGGAAATCCATCATGTCAGTTCAAGTACCTGGCTCTCTTCCTGCTGTGAACATTTAACATGACATAGAATTCTGAAGCCCTCCTTTTGCTTCTGTAGCTCAGGGAAAAGATATTGTATTCTTGCAAGAATGTTTGATTTCCCTGCAGAATCCACTCGCCTGAGCTGTTTATGTGATCAAAAGTCATCCTTCACTTCCCTCGGAAAAAAAAATGTGTTTAAAAAAAAAGTGCAACCACAGTGCATGGCTTTAATGTAAACCTGGTGGGTTTGTTTTTTTTTTATTTGAAAATTGTCTAGGAAAGATTGTTTTATTCTACAGCAGCATGTTTGTTATGACTCTCACTTCAGTCTACTTTGCCTTCTCCAGCAGCATGTTTGTTCTGGCTGTCACTGCAGACTGTTTTGTCTTCTCGAGATTTAATAGGCTTTTTGTTAACAATCAGATCCAGGTCCCAGATGATGCTTATAATCGAGCATGTATTATTAGTCTCATTAGCATATTTCACAAACACACACAGGATCCCACAGAAATGCAATAATGACGTCACCAGAGCTAAAGTACAGCTACTTCTGGAGCAGAATGAGGTCACTGAGAAATAGCATACAGTAACACTACTTGCTATGGCCCTGGTCATGAAAATACTTAAGCACATGTATAATTTTTTTCACAACAGTAGCCACCTCATTGACCTCATGCACATTGTGTTTGCAGTGTTGGGCAAGGAAGAAAGAAGAGTACGTCTCCAGTAGAAATTACATAGGGGATTTGGATAGGCAGGATCTAAGTTCCCCATCTACAAAGTGTCCGACAAAGTGGGTTTTTCTCCCACAAAAGCTCATGTGAAAAATAAATTAGTTAGTCTTTAAAAGTGCCACAGGACTCCTTGTTTATTTTGCTGTGCTAGACTAACACGGTTCCCCCTCTGGAACTTGTCAACATGCAAGTCACTGAATACAGCCATTTGAAGTGGACATCCGTCAACTTCCTGAAACATCTCGCACAGATTCAGACAGACACCATCTTCCTTTCCAAATGCAAACAAATAGAGATTATACCTAATGAACTGAAGGTAAAGAATCCATTACGATTGACATATTACACAGACTACAGTGAGAGATTGTGCCATATACTGTCACAGAAACTAAGAAACCACCTGATCAGCATCCTGAGATGAAAAAGAGAAGAAAATTAAAAATGAACTCTCAACACTGGAATCTCTCATACAAAACCAATCTCCAACACATTCTTCCACATGGCTGTACTTCACAAAAAAGAGAAAATCCATCTACAGTACACACTTTGCTTTCCTACAGCTCCCATTCTGTAAGTTCCCCATCTTCAAAGCATCTGACGAAGTGGGATTTTCTCCCATGAAAGCTCATGCAATAAATAAAATTGTTAGTCTTTAAAAGTGCCCCAGGTCTCCTTGTTTGTTTTGCTGAACTAGACTAACATGGCTACCCCTTTGGAATTATAAATTGTGGCAGACATAGGAATTCACCTATTTTTGCAGAATGTTCTATGCACCCATTTTGCAAGCTACTGCCTCCCTAGAGCTGATAAGGTTATTATTCACTGTGCCCATGTTGCTGAAGGATGCCATAGAAACCATGAACTTGCCTTTTCCTCAATGCTGTCCAATTGGAGGTATTTCCACATTAGCAGTGAGCCAAATACAAATAACCATCTTCCCACTCCTCAGCTTAATAATATAATGAAGCGTTGGATCTCATGGCTTACTTCTTCTAGATATGATGGGCTTTAACCTCCCTTATTAACTCGAACCTTTGAGAAGTGGACAAATATTTGCAAAAACAAAGCAGAAAAATATTATGACCGTTAGACTATAATTTTAGAAGCACTGCCATTGAGATGTGAACCTGCGGTGAGAAAATTGTGATGCCGGTATATATTTCTCCATGAAAATGCCTTTGTAGTGCCCTTTCAGAATTATTTCAACTGATGTCAGGACTCTGATTCCCTTGCAATGCTTCAATCACTTCCTTTTTTCTCTTTGATCCACTCACATTTTCATACGTGCCTCTGTAATGATGGGGGGTGGGGGGGGGGAATCACAGGTCTACCCATCACTGGCAAAAAATTCCCAGCAGAGGGTTTGTTCCGACTATCTCTAAAGACCGCTGCTCAGAACAGGGTTTAATTTTGTCTTCCCCACATTTAGTAGGCTTTAGTTAAGAGCCAAGGGCTCTTTTTTTCCTGCAGGATGCTGGGTAGTGCCACACTTCCAGGTGACCCTCACAGCCACACACACACTCACACCAAGAGAGGAATCAGCCACACACATTCTCAGGGTATATCTGAAAAACAAAAGCTGTGCACGGGTTTGACTCCAACTAGTGTGGGCAACAATGCAGAGAAGATTGTGCAGCACAAACTTCGGACAGGGCTAATGAGCCGAATACTTAATTAAGTCGACTTAAGCCAGTGGAGACACGGAGTAGTACCTAGGTGGACCTTTTTAAGTCGACATAAAACGTTAAGTCGACTTAATAAGGTCGAAAAGGGGGCACAACTACACTTGAAAAGTCCACTTCTGTTAAGTTGACTTAACTTAAAATCGACTTTATTAAAGTCGACTTTATAAAGATGATTTAACTTTTCAAATGTAAACATAGCCAATGTTACTTGTGCTGGCTGATTGACTTGCCCAGGGATAGCTTTTGCTAAGAAGAAATAGTCAGAGACAAAGAGTGTACCTATGCTAGATTATAAATGCATCGGAGCTGTTTTGTTTTGTAATGCCTTGATATTACAAGTGGATATGCCCAGGCAGACAACGTACCTGAGTAGAAATGTAGTTTCAGGGCTAAGACTTACGGTATTAACTGTAAACTAAGTACCCTAAAAATGTCTACATCTTTACTAAAATAATGACTAAAATAAATTATTCATCTCTTGTCTTGACTGTGCCATGTGCCCTCACCTTATATTGTCAAAGATGCACGCCCGTTCCTGGTCTTCCTTATCTGTCACACTTTGCCCCCTCACTGACTCATATAGAGTTAAAAAAACTTCAAATACCCATCCATAATGAGGATGGGAAGAGGAAAATCAAGACAATGAGTATGGTGAATTTTTACATATAGAAAATTTGATTGATTTCTCCATACTAGTGCTTCACCACCCCATCTCTCTTTGAGCACTTCCAACTCAACAAGTAAATGCTGCTGAGCACCTGGATACCATTCAACTTAAGAATTCATTAGAGCAGAAAGAGCTGTAACTCCTTGACCTTCAGCCTTCCCTGGGTTGTGACGCACTTTTTAATTTCTTCGAGTCAAAAGCCTTTTACTTTGGTCTCAGTCACCAAAACCGTTTCTTAATCAATGGTCAAATTTGTAAAAACTATATTGGGTGCAGAATTTCTTTCTTTCTTTTTTTTTACATTTATTTTATTGCATGCAGCCAGCCAAATTTGGCTTCCTCCACTTTAAATGCAAGACTTTGAGCACACAGTTCTAAAACCAATTAGAAATCAGAGTTGTCATTTACAATCCTGCAAAAATACAATAACAACTCCTATTTTAACACTGATGACTTTTTTGGAGAGAGGTTGAAGTGCCATTTAGAACACATATGCTCGCTTGCCTTTATTTTGCACTGAATTGGTTTTAAAATGGCTAAAACCTCTTGGGTTCTTAGAAAAAATGAACCTTATTTCCCCCCCTCCTCCTCCTTTTCACTAATAGCAGGCAGTTCAGTACTGCTTACATGTGATATAAATTCTGCTTAATAACAGCAATTCTTTTATCTTTCCTCTTGTTAAGGCCATCCTTATATTTCTTTTATGTATTTTTCTAAATTACTGGTCCCACACACAATCTCTCACCTTTAAACCCCCTTCAAATTGAATTCCAATATTTCTAAAGCTCTTGTTTTTAAGATTTAGATGAAAAAGAATAACAATATAAGACAGATTCATTTATATTCTACCTTCTACCATTGTGAAGCATAGTAGCAATGTGGGAGATTTCAACTCACTTTACTCCCATTAAAGAGCAAATTCCAGCCAGCGCTTAAACTCAAGACTGCGTTTCCACTGTTTTGGGGTTTGACCAAATCTCTCCATCTTGCCCCAAAGTTTTTGGAAAAGAACCTCTAAGAAGATTTCAATTTTTTCAATACATATAACAGCCATTCTTTATGCAGGTGGCAAACTCTATAGGATAATGAAAGCTCATGTGATAAATACATTTGTTAGTCTTTTTTGGCTATCTCTACACTTGCTAAAATTAGTTTGAATTAGTTAGTTTGAACTAACTAATTTGAACTAATTTTAGTTAGTTCGAATTAGCTTAATTCGAACTAGCATGACCACACTGGAATGTTAGTTAGAACTAAGCAAGGACTTGCTTAGTTCAAATTAGCGATCCCCATTCATTTCAATGGCCGGTTAATTTGAACTAAGAAATTAGTTTGAATTAATATGGCCACATTGGTTAATTCGAACTAGTTAGTTCGAATTAACCCCTTAGTTCGAATACCCTATTCGAACATATTAGTTCGAATTAAGGAAGCCCTTAATTCGAACTAACTAAAGCCTAGTATAGCCATGGCTTTAGTTAATTCGAATTAAGCCTCCTTAATTCGAACTAACTTGCCAGTGTAGACATAGCCAAAAAGTGCCACAGGACTCCTTGTTTGTTTTGCTGAACCAGACTAACATGGTTACCCCTCTGGAATCTGAAAGATGGTTCCCCAATGGAAAATTAGAATTTTAAGATAGGTCAAAGTCTTGGTGGTTTAATGGCTTTAAACAAGATCACACAATACTAGATCACATTATTAAATGTAAGTTTTTTGGTTTTGGTTGGTTGGTTCGGATTTTTTTACATCTTGAGTCTTGTATGTCATTGTATTGTCACTGATACAGCACTGTGTATGAGGGGTGAGTGGATTGTCAAGAGTAAAGATCTTATACTGTTTAAAACATTTCTGCTAAATTATGGCATTTTGCCCTCTCCTCTCTCTTCATGTTATTTACTTGGAGATATCAGGATTTAAAGTCATCAGCCTCTGGTTCTTATCAGAATTATACATTTGGCATCAATAGTGTTTAAGAGAAATTATTAGGCAATTATTATCTCTTATCACTTGCACTTCAGAAACCTTATCGCTCCATTCAAAAAATGTGTGATAATTAAATCTTTGCAATTACAGGTTCAACTAGAGTAAAAGTATAATTAGGTAGGGAAAAAAAGAATCTGAAGAGCAACTAGCAAAATATACAAAAACTAAGAACAAAAAAAAGAAGTATAACAGAAGCAGGAAGGCTGCCAAATAATCAGTGAGGTCACTGGAGGATCGAGGTGCTAAAGGAGTATTAAAGGAAGATAAGACAGTTGCAGAGAAGCTAAGTGAATTCTTTGCATTTGTTTTCACTGCAGATGATGTGAGGGTGATTCCTACCTGAGCCATTCTTTTTAGGTAACAAATTTGAGGAACTGTCCCAGATTGAGGTGTCCATAGAGGAGGTTTTGGAACAAATCGATAAATTAAGCAGCATTAAGTGATAAGGACCAAATAATATTTACCTAAAAGTTCTGAAGGAACTAAAATATGAAAATTCAGAAATACTAATTGTGATATTAGTTAAACCAGCCTCTGTACCAGATGACTGGTGGATAGCTAACTGATTTTTAAAAACAGGTCCCAAAATGATCCTGGCAATTATAGACCAGTAAGTCTTACGTAAGTACCAGGCAAACTGGTTAAAATTATAGTAAGGAACAAAATTATCAGATATAAATGAACATGATATGTTGGGGAAGAGTTAATGCAGCTATTTTAAATCATGCCTTACCAATCTTCTGAAATTCTTTGAGGGGGTCAACAAATACGTGGACAAAGGTGGTCTAATGGATGTAGTTTCCCTGGATCTTCAGAAAGCCTTTCACAAGATTCCTCACCAAAAACTAAATAAATAAGATAAGCAGTCATGGGAAAGGAAAGGCTTCTCATGAATAAGTAACTGGTTAAAAGATAGGAAACAGAGTTAAATAGCAAGGTACCCAAGGCTCTGTAGTGGGACCAGTGCTATTCAACATATTCATAAATGATCTGGAAAACAGGGTAAACAGGAAGGTTGCAGCTGATACAAAATTCCTTAAGATAGGCAAGTTCAAAGTCTATTGCAAAGAGTTATAAAGAGATCTCACAAACCTGGGTGATTACCTTGTCTCTCTGAGGCAAGAAAATGGCAGATGAAATTCAGTGCTGATAAATGCACACTGGAAAACATAATCCCAAGTATATGTACAAAAGATACATGTCATTGGCTATCCCTCGTGTAGGGCTAAAGCGGAAGATTTTGTGACGGACAGGTAGTGGCACCCACATCCCCCCCCTCATGAGTGACCCGACCATGCCCAAAGTACTGGCTGGAGCCAGTCTCCTGTGTGAACCGACTGGGGCTTGATACAAGGTGTTTTGCTGGGTTTTTTGTTGTTTTGCAAGGCTTGGTTATGATGAACTTCTTTTATTTGTTCCTTCAAGATATCATCGGCCTTGGGCCGAGTGTGTGAAGGGAAAGTGGGCTTCATCACCCCGCCTTCTACTAAAATGCTATATGTTAGCATAGCCCCTGTGGACTTCACTGCAGCAACCTTTGCTGTGAAAATGAGGTGCCTTGGAACCTTTCTCAGCATGGTCTGCAGTCATCCAGGGGTCCCCGACTGCTGAAAGGATGTAAGCTTCTCTCCATAGTGTTCTTTGCTTGCTTAAAGATTTATTTACTCAACCTGGTATTCAATAAATACTTTAAATGGTCTCTGACTGCATCTAGTAAATCCAAAAGCAAACCTACACCTTGGGGTACTGTTTGGTGTAACACCTCGATATGAGGATGATGTCTGCCAAAGGGAAAATCATTGATGAGATTTAGGATGACTAAGGAGTCTAATTCCTGTTCTACAGATTTTTCCACCTATATGCCTGGTGGGTGCTTAGAGAAAGCATAACTGCTTGGAAGGAAGCTGGGTACTTTCTTTCCTCCTTTGCCGTTTCTCAGCCTCATGAGTAAGGTGATTCTCTTCAAAACAGGCTGAGGCTTGATGTATGATGTGATAGCATTGCAGTCTATTGCCAGCCAGCTCTTCCCAGTTCATGGAATCAATGCCTCCCTTCTTAAGATAGACTTTCAGGGTATCCTCTGCCCCCTGCAGGTCCTCCTACCATAACTGAGTTGAGAAAGAGGACCAGCCCAGCAAAGTTTCATAATATTCGCCTCATTGCTGGTGATGTTAACTGCAGAGAGAATGCTGGCTCAGGTGCAATGGTCTTCTCATTTAATAATGGAGAATCTTCCTGAGGCAGCACTATTGGTACCACATCAGGTGCTTAAGGCAGTTTTGATAGGTCACCCGCGTCTTGATCAGGATCTTGGTTTCCATCTGCTGATCTCTGTCAATAAAGACATGATGGAGCAACTTTCCAAAGAATGTGCTGGCACGATGAACGATACATTTGATCTCTATCTCAAGCTTGGCTCTCTGGGAGAGGTATCTGCCAAAGTATGGGGAATGCCCCAAAAGTATGGGGGTTGACCACTGATAATGATTCATGGGAGAAGGTGAGCATCTTGTTTTGGGGCAGGATGATGGAGCACCTTAGTTTTCCCACTATAAACCCATTGATTGCAGTGCTTAAGCAGGGCTAGTCAGCTCTTCAAGGCAAGTACTGTCCTTTATTATAGGGTCCTCATTCCTCAGTTGGATACCTAAGTGCTACTGCAGTACAAACTAATAATGATAATAGCGGGTTTGCTGTCCCTTTCTCTGTCACCTGTGGCAGCAGAATGAGATTGTGGAATGGATGACCACACAATAATCATACCAGAGATAGCTTTGTAAATGTTACCACTTAATATACAGAAAAAGCTGCTGGATAGTCTTGGACACATTCAATAGGAAGGTCTTCTATAAAATGTAGCTATGTAACCTGTAGATAGATAGATAGATAGATAGATAGATAGATAGATAGATAGATAGATAGATAGATAGATAGATATGGTGAAACTCCCTCATTCTTATGGTATTGAGGGGCTACACCAGTGTAACAGAGAATGTGGGTCTTTTGTTCTATATTGTGCACCTCTGGGTGTGTACCCATTTGCGTCAGTGGTTACGGCTGTAGGCCCATGTGTCTCCATGCTATGGTGTGCACAGGATGTATGTGTCAATGTCTGTATATGTGATGTGCACCTGTGTGGTGGTGATGGTTCTTATGATGTGTACCTCTGTGTGTGTGTGTGTGTGTCTGCACCTACAGTACGTGCATAAGAGAGAGAGAGAGAGAGAGAGAGAGAGAGAGAGAGAGAGTTAAGATGCAAAACTAATGGGTTTGGCAACATGTTGTTTTAGTTCACTTTAGAGGGATATAGATTCTAACGCACACATTGTCTTACACGCTAACTGGCCCATGTGGATCCAGCAGGCACACCCTAAAAGTTTCAGTTCGCACTAATGAAGCCTTATTTCAAACAGTTTTCCATTAATGAACACTAGGGAACTTTTAGTGTGTGCCAGCAGGATCCACATGGGCCAGCTAGAGCACAGCACACTCCAAATTAAAGTGCACACCCCTGCTGATGTGCCCTAAAGCTGCGCTCTTAGATTTGTCATTTGCTGTGTGACAGGAGCAGTTGTTGCTCCTGACCCTCTGAAGTAGTTGTTCCAAACCTTCTCTGTCAAGGTCGGCAACCTAAGCAATGTAACCGAAAGAAAAGAAACTCTCTATTTTCAAGACAAAGTTTTGGTTGTTGTTTTTCTCTTCCAGGTTTGGCATAGTTAACAGGAAGATTCCCTTATTGGTAGCTAGAACCATTAGCTCTGTTTTCCTCAAGGGTCTAAAAGTAAAACTAATTTAAACACAGGAATTTTGCATTCCTTAATAAGATCTTTTTGCTCTCTGAGGAGGATGGCTCAGTAGAGTTAAGCTATAATGTATTTTGGGGAATTACAAAGTCAAGGCAGCTAAACGTGCCAATTTTTCTGCACACACACAGATACACACATAGGCCGTGTATTTTCTACTCTTTAAATTACTATGCATTGGTTTAGTTATTGTGAAAGTTGATTTTTCTTAAAAGTCGAGACAATGCAATGGGCAGAATGGCTAACAACCAAGAGGCAAGACAAGACAGCATGTTTGATGAGAATGACTGATTTCTAAACTCTTCTAATAAGATGCTGTATCTAGTACTGATTCATCAGGGTAACCAAGCAGCAACATAGCTGCACTGCTAGAGCCTACCCCAGTAATTTCAATCACTGCTAATCTCAGTTTGTGGCTATCTATACTTAGAGGTCAGTACCTATGGAGCTATACTAAATGATAGCCATAGATGGTTGAATCAGAATTATTCCTAAATGCAGGCAAGGCCCTGAGGAAAGCCTGGGCCAAGTCCAAATACATAGATAGATCCAGGGGAATTCAGCAACACTAAGAACAGGATGGTTTCACTGCCCCCAAGCTATGGAACAACAGCAAGTTCTGCAGCATCAAAGCCACCTCAATTTGGTTTGTTTCCACATTCTGCGGAGGGGTGGCCAGTGAATATATATTTGGCAATGCACCAGCCAAGCTTTACAGCTTCTTTGCCTCCTCCTTGTAACTCCCATGGGAGTGCCAGAGAAGCCACATGTGTGAGCACCCAACATGCAGGATTTTAACATCCTGCCTACTCCTTCCCCTTCCCTAACTATCTACGCTTTGAGCACAAATGTTTGGAATGCCTTCTTTATTCAGGTATTTGGAAGTTGCTTGCTTGAATAATTTGGCTCTGCAGATCATCTGAATTGCACATTGCAAATATTACAATGAAAAATGCAGTTCATTTTGCAACTTATGTACTGAATTTTAATTAACAGAGCCCAAATTTTGAATTATATGTTCATTTTAATCAGCTGAAATTTGGGCTGTGTAATCCAGGTGATCCAAACCAACCAGCTCAATGTTAACCATAATCTGCACTTTTAATGAGCTAGTACACAAGCTTGGAATTCACTTTCAGTAAATATTTGGATATTCAGTCTAAAAATGTGTGTTATCCTGGGTATTCATGCTAGAAAAGCTTCAGCATTCAGATACAGACCTTGTCAGAAAATGTCGCCCCCTCCCCACGGCCATGCTCCCTACGGAATTTTTGGGGACTAATAACTTTTTTTGTTTGTTTTACTTAAGGAAAACTCCACATAAAATTTCAACTTTTCATCAAAAAAGAAAAATTACCAAAATCCCCCCACATTTTCCATTTTTCAGTTTTCCGATTAAAAAAATGTGTTGAGGGAAGCAGACATTCTCCACAGAAACACCAATGTTCCACTGGAAAAAAAGAATTCTGACAGAAATGTTTCAATCAGACCTACTCAGATATTCATGGCAAGAGAGGCAAATACAGCTGAACTAAAACTTCCTTGTGAATCTGAATGAATATGTGCCAAAAACTTATCTGTGCTATTCACTTTCCTTCTGCTGGTCCACTGCTGGTCCACTACTATCCACTTCCTGCATCGAGTGTATTAAGAACCTTGAGTAGCTGCTGAAGTCTGAGTACAAAGTTTCAGTCCAATTCAGCAATATTCTTCCTATTCAGCCTGAGGAACGCCCAGGACCCTCATCTGCCTTTCTGTGGTATTTGCTTTCTTTTCTCCATCTTTAGTGCCTTGTATTATGAAGAGCTTCCTTCTGGTCTGGGAAGATTACATTCCTTTGCAGCAAGGTCTGAAGGTGACAGATCAAAATCAATGCTGGAAGATGGTATATAGCCAAGGAACTGAGAGTATTAACTCACAACACTGTTCATCTTAATGTTCTGGAGAAGAAGGCAGCATTGACCTTTTTTTACCTCAAAATGCTAGACCTCTGGAGTAGAGCTGATTTGGACACTGAAAGCTCAAAACTAGCATTTCAAAATGTTGTGCATCATTTGTGGCTGTAATATGTGCAAAATGGAGCCTGGAAAACTAATGCCCCAGTCTCACAGTTTTTGAGCAAGCACATATCACATCAGTTTAAATGGAAAATTTGCTTGCACGATGATGCATTAAAGGGTATAATTATGGTCTACAGAGAATCTTGACAATAATTCCTAGAATTGTTATTCTTTGTGATTGAATTCCTAACTGTATATATTATCACCCATTCCTTCCTTGGCTGTAGAAACCAGTCTCAATAATAAAAATTCATCCATGGCCAGCAGTCCTAGCGAGGGGGTTTAAAGGTAATTGTTGAACCTCTTTGTCTCTGTCACTAGTAAAGCCTCAGTTGGACTTTGGTAAAGACGCATGAAATTCCTGTAAAGCTGCACACTGTTATCTTAGAAGAAAGTGTTACTCTCTGTTAACTGAAAGAAGGGTTTGAAACATTATACAAGCTCAACGGTTGAACAAAATAAGTAAAACAGACCAAAACAGTCACCTGCAGTCATTTTCCCATGGGTGTCATTTATTTCCCTGGACAGGACTCTCTCCACATGGTGGGAGGGTCCAAGAGCTCAGGTCTTCAGGCCAATCCAGGCTACTGAAGCCCTGCAAGCCTGAGCCAACCGACATGGGCCAGCTGCAAGTTTTTCTTTTCCATGTAGACGTAGGACATAGCCTTTGTCTCATATCTTATCCCCGCACATACACTCTCATATTTCCCAGAGTGTTGGTGCTGCCAGAACGGATGCCCCCAATCTATTCCTCCCTTCTCTTTGAAAAAAATGCTCAGTTTAACACTGTTTTAAACATACTCCTAGGCTACAGCCATCACTATGTTGTACATAAATGAACACCAGCAACAGAAAGATGACCTCGTTCTTCATATGCCCACATATTTAAAGTAGCAATCGAAGACTAAGGAAAACCGGTAGTACATGGGTGTTTCCAGCTAACAGTCATTGTAAGAATACCATGGTAGAGCTTGTAATTTGACTTTCATTATAAGACAAAGGGAGTTTTTTAGTTCAAATGCTTAGTATTAACTTTCTTCTCTGAGTTTCAATGAAAAGATGGGCCACATTTAGAAGTGACATAAGTTCTTAACAGTTAAAGTGGTATACTTGATTATGCACCTAATTTTACACCAGATTCATTTACCTTAGACTTATGTCTACTTATACCAACTTAGCTCCACAGACATCAGATTCCATCCTCTCTGAAGTTGTCCCACATAAGTTATACCTGCTACCATATGCTGTGAATTTGGCCCCAAAAGGCTATGTTTATTCAACCCAAAATGATTCACCTGCATTCCACAGATGTAATATTTTTACATTGGGATTTTCAAAGGAACTGGAAGGAGTTATGGAACCAAGTCCTATTGAAATTCAGTGTCTCAACAGATATGTGAGTAAATTACTGTTGCAGTGAAGTATTATATTTTTTTTAATATTTTGTATTTTGTGAGTTTAAATGAGCATCTTTTTAGGCTTTTACACTTTTCATGGTGATCATGCTCTATTCCTCTTCATTATTAACATGAAAGGGGGAGGAGGAGAGAAAAGGAATAGTGGCAACATACTTCCGTGAGCAGTACAAGCAGCTCTCCTCTGATATTTCTAACGTATACTTTTTTTCTTTAAGTCACAACCAAATCCCTGCTCTAACTGTGGCTTTAGGATGAAGCACTGCGTGAAGTAAATTTCCCCAAATAAAGTTGATTTTTCTTTTCTGCTTGCAGAAGAAATTTGTACACGGTGCAAGTGAGGCACAACACACTGTAGGGAAAACAGGATGAGCAGGCGAACAAAAATAGAATTCATTCTCTGATCAAGATTCCTCTGATGCATCATCAAAGAAGAAATGAATTGATAGCTGGTTTGTTTTTTGTTCTGCCCAAAAGCCCTGTCTTAAAATGAAAATTGTCTTACTAGAAGCTATGGAGGCAGTCAATGATGTTCCAGTAGAGTGATATCAAACGCAGAAGGAACAGGAGGAGAGGCTTCCATTAAACAACAAACAACCCAGCCAACCTGCCTTCTGGTCGCCTGTTTGTTGCCAATACAGTGAGACTGACCGTGTGCTCCTGATTTTTTAGCTTCCTAAACTTGGTCTTACTCCCTTAGGTGATTGCAAGAGAAATGACAGACATGGCAGCTAAGCATGACAGGGATGGTTCTGACAGTGAGATGAGGGAGGTGCCTGTGGCAGGATAAAAGGAGGACAAGAAAGTAGCAATTTAATAGAAATTAAATGTGTGTAGTATAGAGGATAATACCATTATCCCCTGCAGTTATTAATTATGTCCCTGGTGAGGAAGCAAGTTCTTTGGCTGGAAGCTTGTGAGAAGGTAAAGGGGTTTGTCCCTGTGCAGTCATGTAGAGCAAATACAAATGCCTGGAGTAATGAGAGAACTTCTCTGATGACCACCTCTTTCGGGATAAAATTTCCACAGCCTTAAGCCAAATCATTTTTGTCACACACCAGGTAGATTTTCTAAAACAAGTGCTGACAAAAGACAGATAAAGCACTCTGGGGCCTCTACCAACTAGCATTTTAATGAAAGCAAGGCCAGCAAATGCATCAGAAATTAATAGTTAGAATCCTGTTTTGAAAAGAATAAGGACTACTTATATATTTTCTGTGCTTTTTAAAAAAATCTGCCATTTCCAAAATAATGTATCAGTTATTGATAATCCATCCTTGATCATAAAAATCTATCCCTAGTAAAAAGAAAACTGCAACTAGCTTTAAATAGCAGTGCTCAGATTTCATGGTAAAAAGGATTTTGCAAGAGCTAGCTGGGAATCGGAATTTTCATTCTGTGGAAATATTCCAATATTTCCAATTTAACTTTCATTCCACTTCCAAAGTAAGAAAAAGGAAAGACATAATTTCCCATGAAATTAAATTTTCAAAAGAAAACCAGTTGAGGCCACTCCAAACAGTTAGTTTTGGTAAATATCAACTCATTTGATTTTTATTTCAATTTGCCATTTTACAATATCAACCATAATAAAGTTTGAAAGGAAAACCATCTCCAAACCAAAACATTGAAAAAAATCCATTTTGAAAAGGTGGAGCCAGACCATTTTGGCCATGTCAAAAGCCTTTGCTTTGATTTTTTTTTTAAAGAAATTTCTACAAAATCTATGTTTTCCTGAGGAAACTTCCAGTTGTGACAAAACGACATTTTCCAATGGAAAAAGATTCCAGCAGAAAATGTTAGACCAGAACTAGATTTTATAAATGTTAACAGCCAGGTTCTCAAATGCTCAGCTCCCATTTGTGGACACAGGGGTGGTTGCCCTAATTCACTGGTTTTTCAACCTTTTTGACTTTAGGGTCACAGATGTCATTTTTACATTTCTCATGGGCCAGCAGCCATCCCCCACTGCAGACAAACGGAATGAGTTCACCAAGGAGGCTGCCTCCTTGGTGAGCTCCCTGAAGATCTCCCATGGTCCCATGCACTCCACCTGGGTCCCTAGGCAGTGGCTCCCATCTGCAGCCAGCAGGAGAGGAGCCATTGGCCACTTTGAAAGACCCTGTAGGCCGCCTTTGGTCCCCAGATACCAGGTTGGGAACCATCGCTCTAAGTAGAGCCAGGTGACAGTGGTCCAAGGATCATTAGGGTAGTTCAAAAATACCTTTCCCCCCCCCCCCCCCTCTGGTTCCACACAAAGCAGAGATCAGCAGGCTCAAGGATCTACCTCTTGGGCTATGTCTACACTTACCAAAGTTAGTTCGAATTAATTCATTCGAACTAAGTAATTCGAATGAATTTTAGTTAATTTGAATTAACTTAATTCAAACTAGCAAATTTTAGTTTGAACTAAGCAAGTGCCATGCATGGCACTTGCTTAGTTTGAATTAGTCAATTGCATTGAGCTCAATGGGCTGATTAGTTCGAACTAAGCGCTTAGTTGGAACTAACATGGCCACATTGGGTTAATTCGAACAAGTTAGTTCGAATTAACCCTTATTTCGAAAAGTATAAGCGAATTTATTAGTTCAAATTAAGGAAGCCCTTAATTCAAACTAATGAAAGCCTAGTGTAGCCAAGGCTTAAGTTAGTTCGAATCAAGCTTCCTTAACTTGAACTAATTTGCCAGTGTAGACATAGCCTAGGATTTTAATATTACTGTTTGGTCTTCATATTAAAGGAAGTCTTTGCTATACCAGTGTTAACAAAGGCAATATGTTCCCACTGCAAGTCTTCAAGCAGATCTACATGGGGGCATGATGCTCACCTGCCTGTCCCTTTACTGTGTGTCTTCTCTCCTCAGTGTCAAAACCACAGCTTGTCCATTTTTGCCCTCTTGACCTTTCGAAATGGCAACTGTGTATCAAAAGTGGTTAGCCATACCAGCAGCATTGTAAAGAGCAATGGAGTGTAACTAATCTCATCCAACTGCACATTGGTTAAGTAAAATGACGGGGGAATAAGGACGGTGGACTGATGGCTCTTCTTTTTCGTGGTATCACTGGATTTCAGCAAACAGAGTGGCACTATTGGAGTTCCAAATCGCATCAACAAAACATTTTGGCATAAACAAGGGTATGTGACTAATTGCATCCATTTGTAGACTGAGTTCCAGGCCATGCAGCTAACTGCAAGACCGCAGATACAATATATTTAAAACCAGATGACCAAACAGCAATGCACGGCTACTGCCTACTGGACATCATTTTCACTTTTCTCTTGCTCGTTTCCTTGCTGACATCATCTGCCCTATGTGTCGTATTTGTATTGACAGGGCTCACGGTGGCTTGAACCTCCTAAAATAAGTAAAGAAATGATTTCGCTCAGCGGCGTCAACTGCTTTTGTCTCTCTGCCCTTTCTGCATGCTGAAGACTCAGCAGGCCCACTGACAGGGCAAAGAGGCAATTGCCCCGGTGCCTGGCAATTTAAAATGGCTTGGGTGGATGAGAGGAGAGGTACAGATCCTCATCTCCTCGACACACTCCGTTTCTCCCAAGACCCCTGCCGCTTGTGGTCTCTACCCCTCCCCTGAACTGAGTTTATTTACTCAGCTACTCAATTATTCAGCTTCCCAGGATCATCAGTTATTTCCCCGGGGGAGTCCAAGGGACCTAGGAAGCTGAGTAGCACATACCACCTCTTCAGCCACCTGGGAACCTGCATGGCACATAATAAATATGTAAAAACTTCCAGCAGAAGGACCCTCAGACCTCAACCACCCCTTTCGCGGTGCGGGGGGGGGGGGGAGAAGGGGGACTTTTCAGCCCTGGGGCCCAGAATTGCTGTGGGTAGGCCTGTGAGTCAGACATGGTTCATGTTGTAAAGTTTCTTGTCAGAAGGCCTGCCCTACCTGCTTGGGACTTCCTTTAATGTGGCAAGCCACCAGCTCCTATTGTTCCGATAACACAATTAAACAAAATAACAATAAGGCACTTCATTATTTAGAGATTTTGGAATCTAAGGCCTGAAGGAACAAACAGACTGAACTAGTCAGAAGACAAAACAGAGATCTTTAACCATGAAGAGACTTCTGATCTAAAGCCGTCAGATACCATTCCATTAGACCATCTGCTCTCTTATTATTTTGACAATTCATTATATACTATTTATTTGCAGTAGTTCCTATATTATGCCAGGCAGTTTCCAAAATAGTCAAGAAGGGACTTTCTGAACCCTGAACAGTTCACAGATTAATAGCAAACAGACAAGGAGGCAGATCAATGAAGGAAAACAAAGGTGATTTACTACAGGTGATATACTACAGACTGCATGGCAGAAATAGAACCATTGTGTATGGTTAGTTCTAGAGCTAGTCAAAAATCAAAATTTCTGTTCTTGGGGAAATTCTCACATTTCAAAATTTATTTTCATTCCAAATCATAAGGAAAAGTTAAAAATTCAGAACATTGCAGTCCATTTCACTTCAGAAACATTGAAACCAGTCATTTCAGTAATATTTTGTTTTGGGGTCAGAAAAAATTAATTCTTAAAAAATCCTTTGGCCTAATTTTTTGAGGTTTATTAATTTCACTTTGCCAGGGTTTATTTTTAGAAATTTTTAAGTTTTAAGGAGATGTCAAGAAAGCAGGTGAGTTTAAGGCTTTGTATATATGATAATGAGTAAAGCAGATTACTCCAAGGGTAATCTCTTTGTACACTTTAACATTCCCTAGTGCACTTTAACACAGAACTATTTCAAACATTATTAAAGCACACTAGGGAACCTTTAGTGAGCACCGGCAGGATCTACATTCTACATAGACTCATTGATATGCTTGGTAAGCTTTAGAAATCTGGGATATTCATTAATTTTCCATTGAGACAAGCCTTTGTAAACAAGTTTCACTAGAGAAATACTAGAAATGGTTCACTAGGTAAACAGGGGTTTCATTTTTTGTGGGTAGGCTATGGATTGGGAATGTTTTATCATCTCCCCCTGCCCAGTTAAAACAGTCAGAAGCCCTAATATAGCTAGATAGCTAGATAGATACTAAAAAAAATCAAAATAGAGTTAAAACAAAATATTTTAACCTTGTTAAAAGAGGTCAAAACAGTTGTACTTTCTCACATCAAAAATGTATTGAAATTGACACACATTCCTGTAAAATGTTTTTGATTTGTTAAAACTGCATTTTCTGATGAAAAACTGTTCTGTCTAATTTTTTAAACCAGATATATTACCTCTTGCTTCAAAAGTTTTGCCTGAGTCCCTTCTTTTCTCATGATTTCCTTCATTTTTTTGTTTACCTTTTGCAATACCTTTGCTTTCTGATGAGCAAAAAAGATCTCTTCTTAAATACTTTTACTTTTTCTTTCCTTTAACAAAACCATAGCCCAGAGGCAAGCGAGAGGTGCACAGGAAGAATCAAAACAGCTTTATTTCACAGTGAATACTTGTTACTTACTACAGCTGCTGTTAATTCAAATATGTAATTGTTTTAAGACACACCTGAATCAGGAACTAGCTGGCTATCAGTGTAGGCTTTGCACAGAAACTTTATGTTCATATCTATAGTTTTCCTGGAAGAGGTCCAAAATTCATTCAGGTCAGAGCTGGCAGACGTTACACAAAATTCCCATTGGGCTTGGGGAGGTTTGCATGGGTAAAGGGTAACAGGATGCATTCACAACTGGCAGAAAATCTGCACTAGCAGAAGATAAGTCTATCAAAGCCCCAAAACTTGTGTGGGAATCTTAGTTGATCTGATACAAGTGGCCACAACATATAGCAAACCACCGAAGACCAATAGATCTTTGGTTTTTATTTAGTATCCGGTCACAAACTTGATATTTCCTGTACCTAGGATTTTGCAAATCCAGATCCAGAACATTCAAACATCAAAGAAATATGGATGGTCTTTAGGGCTTGGACTCTGTGAGGAAAGATTTTTTTTCATTTTTGGATGTGTTTACTATATATTCATGTACAAAGTACAGTCCCATAGGTAATCAGGCTGACTGAGACTGCTAGGTGTATTACATGTCAAAATATGTAGAGGAAAGATTAAAAATCCCACTGCTATAATAAATTAAATGCAGAATAACCAATTTCCCACCCATCCCCAATCAATCATTCATGCAAGTAATATATGTGGCATCAACTAGTGCTACGCATGCATAGGTGATGGATTTGCCCTTGATTTCTCACTTTCTCACTGCTTGTAACAATACCAACATTTCAGGCATGCACATAGTCTGTGGCTTCTTTATCAAGGCTAATACGGTTTAAATATGCTTCAGCAGGTCAACCACCTGCCAAAACAGTAGCTGAATCAAGCTTTTCCAGATCATTGGCACACTAATTATTATATGCACAAGTGGCTCTTGGAAAAACAGAATGCTCTACGTGAGTTTATTGGCAAGCACTCTGTGGATAAAAGAGCTAAACTCTACTCGCTGATTCTGATGACTAGCTCACTCACTATTCTAGTTGCTTGAGTTCATATGGAAATGGTAGAATTTAGCCACGAATGGTATGAAATCAATTGTCTACCTGACCCAGGTAAATGCATAAAGCGTGTTCCAGGGATTAGCAGTAATTGTGTCAGTCATTGTGCTCAATGGAGAAAGGGGAGAGAAAATGCCAACAGCAATCTTCAGCAAAACCAATCCAGATCTACATTAATGGAAAAAATGAAGTCAAATTCTACATGTCACACCAAACTGCAGAAACAACACATCATAGGAGGGCTGTTCACAGGTCACAAAGAGGTGTTGGGGATGTAATTACCTGATCTCTTTGGTAGTGCTAGATGGAAGGACATTCTCAAATGGATACTAGCTAGAGAGGAGGGTATTCCCAGGGGATCCCACTGTGAAAAAGTTTGAGAACCAGTATTCTATATCAAGGGCTAGGCTACATCATGCCACACTCTCAACTATGGTGTTGTGAAGCATAGAGCAGTGAACGTCTTGGGGTCTAAGTGGCCCATGTAGACTCTGCTGGTACAAACTAAAAGTTACCTAGTTCACAGCAATGTCATCTTGTTTCAACCAGGATCATGTTACAGTGAGTTAATTATCTTTTACTCTGCACCAGAAGGGTCTACATGTGGACCAGTTAGAATACAGCACATTAAGCGCTCTAAACTTCACACCCCTATAGCCCAATCTGTGGCACCACGCAGATAAATCTTAAAATGCTGCATTCTCCCAGAGAGGGGGAATCATATAAAGAAAAAGAACTTCACGATAGAAGTTTATAAGAATGACACATTTTGCTCTTTGTAACCTGAGCACTAACTGTATTTTTCACATAATGCTTTAATTACACATCTCAACATGAGCTATGATACATTTTTTAAATACACCACTACCTACCCACACCCCATCTTCTAACTAGGGTGGGTTCAAAGCCATATGACTCTGTCCTGCCCATTCTCTGGGTTTGTCTGATCAGATTCTTTCCAGGATAAAATGAGGAACGATAGAGACTAGATCCTTGAATCCATGTTCCCAGAGTCAGTAACAATCGTGTTACTTCTGAATTTCAACCAAGCAGCCAGTTCTATTTAACATAGAGTAAATCTTGTGCCTCTTTGCCAGCTGTTCCTTGGAGATTTACTCCTTAAGCATTTTTACTGTAGATAGTACTCCAGTGAGCATTGCAACAGCAGATGGATGTAAGCTACCAAAACAACATTCCTCTTCCCGATGCTCAGCCTTTGATCTTTCATTAGGCTGACTCTAGCAGTACAAATCAGATGTCAGAGTATCTCCATCTGCACATCTTTTATTTCATGCAGACATGTTGATTTCATTTTTTTAATTGTTTGTTTCTTTCTTCTGTTGCTCTTTGGCTATGTCTACACTTGTAAATTTAAGTTGACTTAGCTAAGTTGACTTAACAAAGTTGACTTTAAGTTGACTTTGTTAAATCGACTTAGCATGACTACACTTAAATTTTAAGTCAACTTTGGGGAGACCCTACAAAGTCGACCTAGAGCGTCCACACTGGACGCCTAGGTCGACTTCTAGGGGCTAGGTGGACCTGGGACAGGTTCACGGTGGCAGGGGGGGCACCCCTTGCCAAGTGCCAGGGGGCTCAGCCTTTGCCCCATTGTACCTGGGTACAATGGGACAAAGGGGGACAGGGACCCTGGCAGGGCATAGGGGCAGGGTGGGCTGGGCTCTGCCCTGCCCTGTGGGGGGGCATGCTAGGCTCTCCCTGTGCCACCCCCCCCCAGCAGGGAGGTCAGTGGGGGAGTCCTGGAGAGCCCTAAGTCGACTTAGAGTTGACTTAGGGCTACTCCAGGTCTACACTAGCTTAAGTCAACTTTAGAAAGTCGACTTAAGCCAAAAGTCGACTTAAAAGCAGGTTTAGTAAAGTCCACCTAATTTTCCTTAAGTCGACTGAAGCAGCTTGCTTAAGTCGACTTAAGGAAAGTGTAGTGTAGACGCAGAGTAAATTAAGTCGACTTAAGCAAGTTTAAGTCGACTTAATTTACAAGTGTAGATGCACCCTTTGATTTCAGAGTATCTGGAACGCTTAATTTCATATCATGTTTCCATCATTAGGTAATGTGAAGAGTACATGTATTAGAAAGAGATCAAATTATTTTTCTTTTAAAACTTGTCCACATGCTTCATATTTGAAGAACTTAGCACTCAGTACACTCACAATAGTAGATTTCACTTTTACAGGTAGCTTAAGCAGAACAGTTAGAGATCAGAGATGTCACAAACCTATCATAGGTTTAATGCTCTCTAGTTATGTGTTAGTTATATGTGTGTGAGTCTTACAGTATAGCAGGCAAATGAGGGAAAACTCCTTCAATAGCAAAAAGAAATGCCTTAAAAATAAAAGACAGTTGTCTGACCTAAAGATGTTCCTTTCCAATGCCAAGTGCCAACATCGCTTCAGTCTTTTATTAGAAGAGTCTCTGAGGCAGATGTCTCCAGATAACAGTACCAAATCCTGAAAATGAAATACATTCACAGTGAGCCTAAATAACACAAAAGTTGAAGTAGAAATGTCTTCTAGGCTATGGGGGCGGAGGAAGTATTCAGAACCATGACCATGTACCTCTGCACCACAGATTCAGAGCAGGTGCCATTATCAATCCCAGTGAGGGCATAGGAAATACCTACTCTACTGCAGTAACAATAATTGCTCATTAATTACTAATTAACTCAACTTTTCCTTGGTAATCACTGTGTTCTCTACTGTAAGTAGGCTTGTAAAAGTATTGATGTTGTGAAGGAACATTCTAGCAGTTCCTACATGTGGCTGGTGACGAAAACTCTCCCCAGTTTTAGTGTCTGGCAGCCTGTCTTCCCCACAAAGCACCAGTGCCCTGTCCCCCAACCCACCCTAGCAGGTGAGGCACATGTATCTTTGCCGGGACTCACTGTGACCGGAAGAGGAGATCTGTTCCTACCATTTTCCCATCAGTCACTCACAAGCTGTGGAGGTTACTCCAGCCCATCCTCTGGAACCCACTCTCACCTCCTCTATCTCCAGCTGGGGATGGAAACATGGCCGTTCTCTGCTAGACATTGTGGGAAAGAAAACCCAGCAGCTCTCCCTTATTTCAACTGTGGCGGTACTAGCCCCTCAACTCCCCGCTGAAGGACAATCTGTGAACTCAGCTTGGGGACCCTATATCTCATATCAGCCACACAATAAATTGTATCTGTTATGGCGTGTTGACTTGCAGCAAAGTCATCCAGTCAAGGTACTGGGATGACTCTCACTCCGTGTCCTATCCACAGCTCTGCCACCGAGCTGCTGTGTGGTCTCACGCAGACGAATCTGTGCCTGTTTGCTCATAAAGGATGGGAGGGGAAATTTAGAAGAGTGGAAGGTCTCCGGGGCAGGGATTGTCTCTTGATGTGTGTACATAGACTACATAGTACAACAGGGCTCTTCATGCTCCTCTGATACCAACACCAACAACAATAGCAATAACAATACAATCCCTGATTCTTGACTTATTGTGAATTCTAGGACTTTGGACCGGGACTGTCCCTGTGAACAATGAAGGCTCATTTAGACTCCAAATTTAGACTACAGGGTAAGATAATAATCAGTGGTGTAGCCAGCCCCCATTTTCTGGCTACGCCCCTGAGTCTCCAGTTTGGACCCGGCCAGGCCTGTTTCTGGTCATGTGACCAGAAGCTTCCTGAGGATGCTCCAGTTGCTAGGCAACCAGAGAGGGAGAGAGAGGGAGCGGGATAGGCACCCCAACCCCTGCCGCATTAGGGCCATAGAAGCTGCTGGGGCCAGAGCTGCAAGGTAGTGTGGGTAGAGAGCAGTTCACCCTTGCCCATCTGCCTACAGCATTGCTCTTCATGGTTGCTGCTGCCCACTGCAGGTTGGTCTGTGGTCACGGTGATGAAGCTTGCAATGTTGCCGGGGGTTGCAGCAGGTATGGCTGGGCAGGTCTACTGGCCAAGCGGGTGGGCCCAGGCCCACCTGGGACCGCCTGCAGCTATACCCCTGATAATAATACCCAGTCTTTAGGATATTTATCAGTAGATCTCAAAGTATCGTACAAAAGAAAGAAATATCATTTACGTCAGGGGAAATTGAAGCAGAAAGCTGTGACATGTCATGAGGCAGCAAACCCAGGAGTAGGAGACAGGTCTCTTAGGTTCCACTGCTGTGCTCTATCCACTACAACATGCTGCCTCCCTATGGTTATCTAGAGCAAGAAACAATTTTGATCCGTAAAGTTCTCGCACTAAGTGGCACTGCAAAAAAACAATCTTTTAACCTGGTTCACAGTACAGTCCGAGAAGTGAAAGAGCACACTTAGAGCTAAGACTAGGTAGTGTAGCTTACAGACCCGTGTGCATGTGCAAATAATTGGCATGTTGGATGTAAAATGCCCAAACCATGCATACAGCCTCAAACTCAATATATTTAATGTCTGCCATATCAAATACTCTACAGCACATACTACAACCAAATTGCATCCTGTCACCACAATCAGACAAAAGCTTTCAGTCAATTCAGAAATGTAGAGGAAAGGTCTTGTATAATCCACATCCCTTCAGTGGGTTGTAAATCAAGACAGTATTATTGGTGCTGTGAACTGATAGGGAAGTAGTAACTAAAACAGAAAGGTCACAAAAAGACCAAAAGAGATTTCTCCCTTCCACTACTAAAATTACTGTGCTGCATATTGAATATTATGTTGTATCGACTTTCCTCTTCAGAAAACAAAACACTGGGAAAGAATGCTTCCTTTTTTTTTTTTAGTTGGAACTCTTTGGCTGCAATGAATTTGCATTGCTTAAGGTTCTAAAAATAGCCAAACCCCAAATACACAAAGATATTTAGCAAAGACTGTCCTCCAGTGAAACATGATTTAAATAAAGGTTCAGATGGTGTGATTTAAATGCCAACAAAACACTGTTAACATGAGGATAATATGGAACTGCCAGGCAAGGCTTTAAATAGTTTCTAATTTCTGCCTCCTGTGGCTCATCCCAATTTAAGACAGACAGCTTCTAGAATAGCAAAGTTTGAGTATATTTTCCATTCTATCACTAACCCTCTCATCATCCAAGCAAGTCACCACTTTCTACAAGAAAATTACAGCACACACAGTTTATAGTTTAATTCTTCCTTTGGACCTATAGAAAGGAGAATACCTCACTTTATTTTTCTGTTGCAGAACACACTTTACTTGGAACAGTACTAGCTACGGGTATGTCTTCACTGGAGGCTTTGTTAAGTTGACCTAGTAAGGTCAACTTTAAGTAGACTGAAAGTTGACCTTGTTAAGTCGACTTAGAGAGTCCGCATTGAAAACTCCTGTCAACTGCCTATGTCCACATTGGTAGATGCTAGGTTGACGGAGGAGTGGCGCATTGTGGGTAGCTGTGAGGGGGGCTGGAGGCCAATTAGGTTGACTTAAGGGCTTTCCCCATCTACACTGGCTTAAGTCTACTTAATAAGGTTAACTTAAGCGTTAAGTTGACCGTAAGAGGTGCTGTTATTAAGTGGATTTATGGAAGCGCTTAAGTCGACTTAATAAAAGCCCAATGTGGACGCAGGAGTCTGTAGGTCAACTTAACCTTCCTTAAGTCGACTTAAGGCTCCACTGTAGACATATGCTACCTGTCAGCTTGCTCTTTCACTCATGGTTAGAGACAGTGAATTCGTGATCCATAAGGAAACTTATGAGCTGAGCATATTCGCAGCATGCGGAGCATATTCCTCTCTCTGCATTTCTGTTTGCTACGTTTCTGCCATCCTTTCACTATGTGCATTAGATCTAAACCTATACATAGGCAGAATACGATACCTCCTGCCTGTACTGAACACAACTACAGGGAAAATGTAGTTGCAGCAAACTGGACAAAATGGTATACTTCACTTCCACAGATTTTCACTCCTCCCATAGGGAAACTTCAACTCATTAAGATGATTTTTTAAATTATTTTTATTGATTTTAATTGGAAATTGGTAGGGCGAAGGGTAGAAAGGAGCATAACCAAAATGCAATGAAGTCTGTGGAAAGACTCTCAGTCGGCATGCGAGTGAGCCTCAAGAAATTTTAGTTATACTCAAGAATTCCTAGAGAAAGTTGTGAAGAAAGGCAGCAGGTAAATGAGAAAGTCCTTAGCTTAGACCACATTTCATCTGCAGAACTGTAGTTCATCCTCCCGCCTTCCCTTCTGTGCGTGGCATCTACTGTGACGAAAGTCTGACATCCATCTGGTGAATGATAGTCGGGTGCAGTTTCACTCCACTATAATAAAGTTCCACTGTGCTAATCCCCTTGGAATGCAGCAATTATCTCCAAGCAGACAGGTGTTAAATACTGCCTTCCAAAGAGATTATTCCATTCCTTCCCCCTCCCTTCTGTTCTAGCTGAACAGCGGAGGATGGTAAGGAGCAAAAGAGAATCATTAGCTCCTAATTTATTGGCATGGGTCATGTGGAGTGATGAGGAGCTGGGCTGGCTAATCCTTCAGTTTATCTCAGAGCTGGTTGACAAGTGGTCGTTGTGTTTCATGGACAATTTTTACTTTTATGAGAATATTTTGTGTGAATTCTGAAAATTCCTTTTTTGTTTTTCCTGATTTTTCCCTCTTCACAAGTTGGGAAAGGAAAGAAGGGAATGGAGAGGGTAGGGAGAAAGAAATAAAAAACAAAAGTTGAAAAGTACTGAACAGTAAATTGCAAATTAAATGAAAATTTTGTACAGAAAGTCAATGGACAAAAAGACTTCTGTCCAATAGCGCTTTCTGATTGGGAAAAAAAATGATTTTTTTCCCCAATTTTTGTAAACATTTTTAATTATTTATTATCTGTTACGCATGAACAATATGCTTGTCAGAGCGCAAGATGAGCCAAGTCCCAGAGCCAGAAATCTTACATGCTAAGAGTTAGAATGTCTTAGTTCTTCCTCTGTTTACAATACAACACAACTATGAAAACATCCATGTCCCCCTGCACTAATTCTCCATCTTTTCTTCTGGTGCACTGAAAAAGCTAGAATGGCTAGGAATATATGACTCTTTGGGAAGGGTAATGAGAAAAGCGCTGGTATTTTCAGTATTCCTGAAAGTTCCCATGAAAGTTGCGCACCCAACTCCCATTAAATATCACTAGGATTCAGACATCTCACCTCATCAGGCACCTTTAAAAATACCAGCCAAGATGAATATTGTACTTCAGCCTGTAAGTGGTCATTGTAAGGAAGGAAAGAGGAGGAAATAGAAGGAACCTGCAAATCTGTAAGCATACTGCCAAAATGACTTCTTTCTCTCCAGATACATATTTCTGGCACTGTCACTTCTAGTGTCTGAGGAGATGCTGTAATTACTGAGAAAGAGAGAGAGAAGCAGTTCCTAAGCTAGTCAGGGCTTTGAGGATTCAAGGCATTGAAGAGTAAGACCAGTTCTTTAAATAAGATCCACTACCAGTCAGGGAGCCAGCAGAGTACATAGGAGTGTAAGTAAACTTCCATTTTATGCTCCTTGTATAGCTGGTTCTTTATTCTCAGGGGAAACGACAAAAGAGATCACCTTTATCAAGAAAGCACCCAAACAGTTCCACCCATCTTCTATAGCACTTTACTTGTCAGACCACACTTGTCCCACACTGAACAAGAACTAGTCCCCTCCTTAGCCAGTTCCTGCCATCAGTTTCTTCCTGAGCTCCAAATGATGGCCACATCATTCGGACCTGGCAATCTGTCAACCCAATGAGTTAAGGCAAGCCTGTAAATCTTCAAGTCAGCTGTCAGCCTGGCCCGTCTGAAGGACCGCCAAGGAGGTTGGACTCCTCATGCCCTTGAGTGAAAAGAGCCATTGAAAAGGGACTGAAAAGTAGAAATTGACAGCGTAGGGCACCCAGTGACTGCCAGTTTCTGTTTAACAGATTTCTCATCATTGTGGCTTTACCCCACCTCTGGAAGAAGGTTGTCTCCATTTTTGCTAGCTGACTAGGCTCCCAAAACAGACCAAGATCTTCCCAGTTCATTACGTTCGGTGTCACTCCCACACGGTTTGGTACCAGCAGTTTGCTAATAGCTGACTGCTGCCAATCTATAACTAATGGGGGAAAAACCCACATCTTGCTATGATGGAATGCCGCTCAATGGACTTTCTTTGGGCCAATGGCAGTGCTTCATCGCTAACCGGCATAGCACAGGACTTATAGCTCAAGGATAGCCCTTTGGTCATACTTTAAGGCCCAATGAGAACATGGCCTCACTTCAGGATTTGCCATTTTTTTCCAACAGTAGCCAATTAAGAAATATCATATGGTAGCTGTGGAGGCTATAAACCTGTGATTTGCCAGATATTGACACAAGTTGCGGACTCCACCCATGAGATTCAGAACCAACACAGAGATAAAAATCACAGTCCCTTTCTCCCCAGATATCACGAAAGAGATCACAGAGTGATTTCCATGTAGGTGCTGTTCCTGACCCCAGCTTGAAGGAGCCCATATTTCATATAGCCTGCAGCTACAAGGGTTCTGCTAAACGTGCATCGATCTATTCCACCGGTTGGAAGAAGGAGTTTTCCAGATCTTCTGCTTTCAGATCCTGATGGAGGCTGTAACAGGAGTGGGTCTCCACTTTCTACCCCTCCTCCAAGCTCAATGTTTATGTCCTCTCCAGCACCTATTTCTGCACATGCAAGTAATGAGATTCTTACCAATTCACTTTCATGACAACCCTGAAACTAATTGGAATCTTAATTTCAAATCTTGTCTGTTACTGAGGCATGGAACAGTGTTATGCCTAATCTTCTTTTTCTGATGTGCGAGCAAGTTGTGATTCTTAGGTGACATGAGGTGTAAGTTTTGGTTATGAAAAGTTCAGGGCAGAAGGGGTTGTGTAAGCAGCAAGGGGAATTTACTCTCTTCCTTGGTCTGAGGTGGGAACTGGGTACAGGTGGTGATTTTGAACTACTGAAAGAGGAGATGGTCAAACAGCAAACAGGCAGTTTCATTTCAGGATTGGGGTGTAATAAAGGAATTTACACTTAAGATATAATTGCACACCACATCACTGAATTTTGTTACACCAGAATCCACCTAGCGAGGACTCAGATTTCAACTGCTGCTCAATGGAGTGGCAACACTAGCGTCAAAATGGACCACCGGTAACAATCTAAATGAAATGGGGAAACACCTTTGGCACTTGACCTTTTGCCCTGCTCAAGCACAGCAATCATATTGGCATGAAACTGATGCCTTATGAGCCATCCAGTTGTTCTTGAATAATCAAATAGTGCATAGTCCATGTACATTCTTTCGCTTGCTTGCACACCTTGTTTGTAAACATTATCACCTAGGGAGAGAATCAACATGGAAAGTATTTTAAGAACAAATCAAGTTGGAGTAATGTATAAATTTGAGGGTTCATACAAGTATCTGACTAGTCAAAAAATGTCAGCTGTAGAGGACAAGCAATGTGTTTGAATTACCAAGTACTGAACTGGAGAATTCTAGTAAGATAAAGTCACTAGGAATGGGGAAAAAAAAGCTTTGAATTAGTGGAACATTTTCTTCTGTCAGCTGCAAGGGGATGTAACTCCCATTGGTCAAGCATGGCATTTCCGGCCTCAGTTTCCCACCAGGATGTGGGTCTTCTGAGTTCTCCACATGAGCCAGTGGTGGTGATATGACTTAACCTTCCAGCAAAGTCATAAACAATTTTCCTATCCCAGATGGAGTTAAAAGTCCAACTAAAGAATCCCAAACAAAGTTCCTTTGTCTAAGTTTCTCTTCAGCCCACCTTCCAGACCCTATTTCCAACTCCTTCCTGAACTACTTTGAGAATCTTATTGGGTGCATCTACACTTACAAATTAAGTTGACTTAATTTAATCTGCAACTACACTACAATTGCCTTAAAATGACTTAAGCTGCTGCTTAAGTCGACTTAAGGATATTTAAAGTCAACTTTATTAAACCTAGTTTTAAGTCGACTTTATTGGCTCAGTTGACTTTATTAAGTCGACTTAGCCAGTGTGGACGCAGATTAGCCCTAAATCGACTTAGTTAGGAATTTTTTCCTAATGTCTAACCTAAACCTCCCTTGCCATTATTTAAGCCCATTGCTTCTTGTCCTATCATTGACAGTTAAGGAGAACAATTTTTCTCCCTCCTCCTCGTAACAACCTTTTAGATACTTGAAAACTATTATCATATCCCCTCTCAGTCTCTTCTTTTCCAGACTAAACAAACCCAGCTCTTTCAATCTTCCTTCATAAGTCAAATATTCCAGACCTTTAATCATTCTTGTTGTTCCTTAAAGGGGCCAGTCACCCTCTGAGGTCACCAATCAACTGATGTTCGTGTCCTGCTTTGTGATTCAGTTCCTTTGGGCAGCTTTGAAATAATTACATTTTTGGCTCTTATTATAAAGTTTCACACCACAAGCCCTCTTCTCTGGGAGTCCTTTTCAGAGCTCCTTTCTTTTGTGCCTCAACAGCAATTTCAGTCACACTCAGATGCTTTCATTCATCTTCCTGGTTCCTTTTGCTCAGAGTCCATGTTGTTCTTTCCTCTCAACCCAGAGCTACAAAGAAACTTCACCAAAGAACTGATCTTGAAATGTATTTACTCCACTCTAGCTTCTGGTGTCAATAAAGGGAGCCAGTAAAGGTGAAAAACAAAATGAGTCCTCACCTCAATCTATATTTCAACCTCTGTATGTTACAGAGTGCCAGAAATCTGTTGAGACAGACATCCAGCCTCCAGAAAGCACTATATCTTTCTAACGGTGTGGCTCTATTTATCTGAGTCTCTAGCAGTCCGATTCCCTGGCAGACTGACTATAAGTCAATTGCTGGTAGCCAAGAGTGATACAAGAGAGGATTAAGGCAGAATCGTGGCATTTGAGCCATAAGTACTTAGAAGTGACCCTGACGTTAAAATAACTCCATAAGGAGGAAACAGCAAAGTGTACAGCTCTGCGCTACCAACTACCCATCTGCTGATGGCAGAGAACCCAGGGCAGAAGATGAACCCTAAATGTCCGGTGCCAGCCATGCCTCCAAGCCTAGCTTGGAGCTACTATCTCCTTGCATTTTATTTACCCAGGTGATGTCTATAAACAATGCAAAGGAAAAGTGCCAGCTTGGTATTTTTGCCCAGTTAGATTTTGCAGTAACTTCTTTTCTACTAGCTCAGCATCGCAATTTCTGCACAGCCTCTCCTACTGTGTGTCTGTAATTCATATGCTTTCCCAAGCATGAGTTCCCACGGGATGTATATTCAATCATAAGTATGTGTTTATTCCATTTGACCAGAACCCACTTTCGGATTTGTTGTGGCTATTTTTCCTAGCAATACAAGTTGCTTTTGCAAGGATTCCCTGTGGAAATGTCCTGCTCATCTCTGCTTTACCTCCCACTGATAGAAAGCATAATTTTAAGTCCTTTACCTACTTGAACTTTTTTTTCCCCTCCTGTTTCTGAAGCTGGTTAGTTTTTGTAAAACTAAAATGTCTTTCTTCTGCTGCAAGAAATCGTCAGTATCTTTATTTTCCACACTGCCCTCTCCCTGCTGTAGCAAATTGATGCCAGTGAATGATGAATCATTAAAAAGGATTCTAGAATCATTTCCTGAGACTTTCCTCTTACACAGATAATGTCAGTCAGCATTATGGAGGGGTCAAGGACAAACTGATCTGAACCTGAAGTAGAATGGTGGGGGGAGGCCGTACTCATAGAAGCCCCACCCACAAAATAAGCTCCATCTCTGTGAATGGTCAGAATGGAACTCCACTTAGAGTAGATGTTCTAAATGTGACTGTGCCTGCTCCCTGGGACTGTGCCCCTATCAGTGGAGTTTGAATATGCCCAGAGGAATTACACTTCTTGGGTTGGTCCCTTGATAAAGGAGGAGAGAGGAAGTAAACATAACCTATTTGTGGCACCAAATGAGATGTTGTTGACAGTAAATTTTGCAAATCTGCAACCCCCATCTCCTTACAAAAATACTGATTTAGCTGTGTTGAAATTGATATGACCACATATGATCAATTTATATGAGCATATACGGTCACACCTCACCAAGAGGAATGAAGAGTTCACATTTTGGAGCTTTTCATACAACCATTATAGCTAGTTACTAGTTACTGTTATTAGAAAGAAAGAAAGAAAGAAAGAAAGAAAGAAAGAAAGAAAGAAAGAAAGAAAGAAAGAAAGAAAGAAAGAAAGAACAGCTCCTGAGAGGTGCCAGGATGCTCTTTCATATCTGATAGCCCCTAGGTATTCCTGAGTTGGCGTTCTAATGCACAATGCATTCCAGGAACACCATTACAAGTGATAGAGCCCCAAGACATGCAATGATTGACTTCAAAAATATTAGGAAACAGCACATTGTCTGCCATATGCACTGCACTTCCATCAACAAAGACAGGACATTAAAGCTCCAAGAAAATATGGTGTTAACTGGAGCTTGTTTGTGGAAGAGATTGCAGGATATACAATACATGGAATTTGTCAAGGAGAGAAAATGCTATACAGGAGTTCTGAACCACTAAATATCTCAGTGTCTCCAGCTGTGGCCCTATCCCACTGTTCTTCGTGCCTCTGTGAACAAACCCAGCTGTGCTTGGAACAGAACTTTAGCGTAGCTCCCTCTACATCCTCTCTATTTAATCGCAAATTAGAATGGTTTATTGCTTTCCCATTTCTCAAGAATGAGTGTCAATTACTCTTTCTTTAATAAAAAGGGTTCTTTAAAGGATGAATCCAGGCCTCGTTTTTATTTAAGTAATATAATAATGACCTTTTAAAATGCTTATTACTGTATAGATTTTCTTTCCCTGCCATTGACTCTCTCAACATGACACAGTATATTTTAGTCCTTGTTCTAAGCTAGCAGTTTGTGTGTGTTTTAATAATGCACATACTAAGATCCAGTTCAGTCAACAAGGGGGCCAGATTCTCTACTTGTCCTCCTCTTCATTTAACTGCTCTGTGACCCCCACAGTGATTTCACCAGAGTGTTTGAAGAATAAGACACAACTCATCATGAGTAAGAGTGGTAACAGTGCCCAACACAGTACGGAATCCAGCCTGACAGATTACGCGACCGGACGAGAAAAGCCCATTCAGCACTTACGGAAAGGTGACGACATCTGAAATGGGTTACTGTGTTTACTGCCCAAGTACTCTCTTACCTTATGGGAGAGTCAAACTTATTGCATCATTTAATCATTCTTTCCTCTAAAACATCGCCACATTAATGAAAGATGGCATAGCATTTCATCTTGCCAAAAGCTATTCCGCAAGATGAAATCAGGCATGTGGTTGTCTTCAATTGCAGCTGACTTTCTGGTCTCTGCAGAAAGCAAGAATGTTGGAAACAACTTCCCATAAACAATAAGCTCCCACAATTTCCATGCCACCAAACATGTTGGCTAGCACCGTCTCACATTCGTTTTTATTGTTGTCGGATTTATTGGGTTGTTCTTCAGCTCTTTCAAGAGCTTGCTATTCACTGCTTAAAAACGTACTGCTCAAGATTAATTTATGATTGCTCTGGAAGCGGTACGTCACCTGCAGACATTCTGAGATGCAGGAAAGATAATTTAAAGCTAGCCTGGCTCAACGCGCCTTGATTTTTAAATGACACCTTTAAAAATACCACCACACAGAAACAAGAGCCGCTTCTTCATATGGACTGCAGTACACACCATTTTATTACAAATGTAGCCTAGATTTTGCATAGGAAAAACAAAAGACAAAATTAACCTCACAAGCTTTTGATTGCAGCTGTTCTTCTTTCACCATATTTTGAGTGTGATTTTAATGGTAACGGCTGGTGTTATTAAACCATTTTGAAGACGACTGCATGATAAAATGAGGCGCAATTAAACCTCGAGCACTGGAACATTGTCAATGATAAGCTATTGTCTGGTGGCACATACCTGACTCAACATTACCTCAGCCTCCGTCTGTTTTTCCATCTTAGCAGGATTTAAAGCTGTAGAAGTTAGCTGCTTTGATGAAACAGGACAAGAATTGGCATTTTTACTGTCTATTTTGGGCAAAGTGTATCAATACCTTGTCTGCGATTTGCCTTCTGCCATTGCTCTAGAAGAATAGAAATGTGATGCATTTTGATATAGAGATCATCAATTCCCATGCAAATGTGTCAGACAAAATAAATCATAAATAATAATACATTTTAAGATATTTGACTGATTTTAAAGGCTATCACTCTGTATCTTACTTAGTCTTATGTTTTAAATCATTTAGAAATTTTGTCAAATCACTCCTGAAAGTCAAATACAGTAGCCTCAAAGATATATTACAGGTCTGAATTAAATACTTAACCAACTCCAGTGTGCTTTGTTTCAGAGATCTCAGGACAGGAGAACAGGCAATATATTGCAAAGCACAGCAGCCAGACACAATGGCATGAGGAAAGGGAGTGACATTGCAGATGAAATAACAACCTTCTTCTATTTTTACTCTGAACCTGAACCTCTCTGACTTTTTTTTCCTTCTAGCTTTAGTGGCTGGATTACCATGAGAGGGAGTCTGCCGGCAATGTTCCCAGCTGGGGCCAGATAGGGAAATGACTTGTTACTTAGACATACCCTGCATGTGTGATGAGGATTGCAGAAGCACCTTTTTGTGTGCTTATGTAAAATGAACATTTTGGAGTTCTTGTTGAGGTTCTTGACTAAATGCAGCACACCCAAATTGAGTGAGATTTTTCCAGATAAAGAAATAAACACCATTCTCCCTTGTGCTGAAGAGCTTCTTTCTAAGGTCCTTATCACATGCTCCATGCCCAAACTCTATTCTAGCACATTCCAGGACAAGATTCGGATTAAATTCTAATGCTGAGACAATGACTGAGAGCAACAGCCAATAAGGAGATGGGTAAAGGGGTCACTCAAGTTTGTTAGATGCTCTTCTTGATAGCACAGCAATAGGTAGGATTGTTCACGAGTATTCAGCTTCAGGCTAACTCTGTTCCCATTAAAGTCCATGGAAAATCATCCATTCACTGCTGAGCAATTTTGAAAAAAAATCCCACACCCTGGATGAAGTCCTGGTTCTAGCCAAAGAAATGGGAGTTTTGCCATTTACTTTGATAGACCAGAATTTCACCCTATGTGTTTATAAATACGTTGATTTACCTATCCCTATGTAACTCTGAACTAGACCCTTAGAACTATTTTGTGTTTAATTCTACAACTGTTTTGAACAAATCCTGTTAAAGGGCTATAATTTTATTCCAACTGACTGTGCTTGTTAGTACCCAGGTGCAGTGAACTATGGCGTTGATCTTACTTTTGTGATTTTTGGATTGGCAGCCAAGCTCAACCCTACAATTAAATATAATTTCTGAACAAACCACCATTCCAAACAACTGTTGGCTGATTAAGAAATTAATTATTCAACAGATGTGAGTGAAATCCTAAAGTAAGCTTAGATACACAGGCTATTGAGACATGCCACTGTGTTCTTCAAGATAGTAGTGTCTGTTAAATGTAGGTTCTAGAATCTACTGAGAACAAAAAAATAATCTATAGGCGGTATACTCTCTCTGGTAATTCTTTAATACCAGTCTATTTAATGGGAAACTCTGGTAGTAAAATAAGCTGAAATAGGATAAGAAAAAAAAAATCTTCATACAGTCCCAGATGTCATCTTAACAACAGCTGATATATTACAATGGTACGCACTTTTTAACTGCAAGTAAAATAGCCATTACACTTGTAACATTTTATGTGAAATGTTATTGGAGAGAAAATAGCTTTGACAATATATATTTGAAAAATTGTTGCTCTTATTCAGAATTCATGAATGCAGTCTTCCTGCAATATATCAAATCTATAGTAAGTCTTCCATCACATTACATTTTAGGTAACAGTTAAACTGATGCGCCATGGTTTAGCGAATACTGAAAGCTGAGGAACAGTTTCCTATCCAAAAAAAGCTAGCTTAGTTCAGTTTTAAAGAATGGTCTCTTTAAACAAATATGAGGCTTTTAAGAAAAAAATACTGTGCTCTGTGAAATCCAGCAAGGTTGCAAACTGATACAAATAGTTATTAGCACCGTTTAAACGAGTGGTCTGGAGAATGAATGTGCGTTCATTATAAAGAATGCAGAGTAAGTGTAACTGTCCCTGATTTGCATTTGGTTCAGCTGTTATGTCTCTTTCCATGGTGCAGAAATAGATTTCACAGATATTTAATGGAAGACAGTAACAATGGTCCTGCTCACATAGGCAATGGTAATGCGATTACCTTAAAACCTATCACTCTGCACAAAATAACAACACTATCCCATTGTTCATGCACAGTTAAGATTGAGAAGTAAAATAATAAAGTGCTGAACAACTCAGAGAGCAGTGAGTAGAGGAACCCACCTTGTGGGGAACTGGGTAGGTGAGGTGACTGGTACCATGCTATGGAGCCTTTCCTTTCTACGGCCCTGCAACAAAGCCAGCCCACATTGTTTATCCTTTGATGTGTGTTTACTAGCAAATGTGGACTGGTTTGAGGGTTAAAGTCCATTTCCTGATGGAGGTCCTCACATGGTATCAAAGGTTTACAGCCAGGTTCTTCACAGATGTTCATACAGCAGCTGGTTGATGTACATCCTATTGCTATTGGAAGGGATCAATTCAATACTAGGTAGAAGACCCAGAATAAGGACATTTAGCTGCTATGCCTCACTGAAGTGGCAGAAGGCGTGAGCAGGTTAAGATGGTTAATCCTCAATAATTTGCTAATGATAGAAGTCTGAGCTAAATTTCACCTACAAAGGGAACTAGAGGGATGAGATTTGAGAGGCTCATACACAGTCACCCAAATAATGACTTCCAAGCAATCTCCTGTAGCGGTGGTTCTCAACCACTGTGTCGGGACACAAGTGTGCTGCAGTGAGCCAGGGAGATGGCTGGATTTGGCCTGGTGGGGGTGGGCTGGTGTGTCCTGTAGAGTTAAAATATGCCACAGAGTGGGTTGTGACCCGCAAAAGGTTGACAACCACTGTCTTTTAGGATACTAGTTGTCACATATCTAATAGAAACAGGTCTAGATAAAGATGAATGATCTTCTTGGTTAAATGTTATTTCTGAAGAGTTTCATTCCAGTATGTATCACACCCTGTTATTTTCTCCTGTCTCAATGTGCACATTATTTTATATTATTCCCCTTCTATATAAAAATTCCCTGTTTTCCTCATACACAGGTAGCCAGGGATTTTTATGTTAGATTTTAAAATATATGTTTTATCTTGTTCCTTCACCTGTTAAAGTTAAGAGTATTATTCTTTGTTTGTGATAACACATCACTAACTCAAATGTGCACTGATCTCTGAGACCTCTGTTATCTAACCAAAGTATTTCTTCTTGCAGTCTACCAAAGACATAAATATATAATGGGTTGTAGGATTGGGAAGTTGTTCTCTTCATTTTATCAGCTAAATATATGCCAATATCCATGAAATACAACAACAAATGTAACAAACTCAGTGTTAGAGCCAGGGCACAGTTATGATGTTGAAAGCTGGATGTGGAATTGATTCCCCCTCAAAGTTTGGGATTCATCAAATCTGAGATTTTGGTCGTTACCTATCCCTGTTACATGGATTCCAACATATGCATAGAAATATGCACAAGTACACAAGGGACAGAGTCTCATTTGCACGAAGGCTATTTTGCACTACTTTGCTAATATAAAAGTGGATGTAAATTACAAATATACTGTCAGAGCAGTGTAAAGAGGCTTTAGCTTAATTGAGAATAAGCCACAGATTTATATATGCCGTTGCACATATATCTGCACACATACTGTATGAACACATATGAATACACACAAGCACACATCACTGCCTGTTGTTTTAGCTGCAGTAGAGAAGAAAATAAAATTGAGCTAGTATAAATCAAGTGTTGTAGCTGAAATAATTCTTAAAAACAACTTGGGGGGGATTTCAAAATATGTGCACCATAAATAAAATATACAAGGGGTTGCTGTGAGTGCAGTATTGATCCCAGCTGTAAGTTGAGATGTAGAGAACTGCAGTGCTGGCATTCATGGATTTGTGAATTGACAGTAAATCCCTGGTTTGCCAGTACCCAAATTACTATTCTGCACATTGCCAGTCGGAAGGAAGTCATTAATTAGGTTGACTTCTTTACTCAGGAGGTAAAGGTAGAATTATCCCACAATGCCCTCATGGCGTTTTCTTTATTTATGGCTTCTCAGGGATCTTCTGCAAATTGACAGGTAAAAATAATCTCTCAGTGGCTACAAGGCAGTCTTTTAAAGCACAGCCAAAGAAAGGGAAAGGTGGCAGAGGGCTGATAGAGTTTGCAGCAGGATTGGTTGAAGAGGAATCAAATTGACAAAGCTAGGATATGAAGGTCTCTGCAGCAGAGTCTATTCTCAATTGGAATCAGTGAGGGTGTGACAGGATATCTGGCCCTTCATGAACCCAGGGAGCAGCCAACCCTGTTCTGGAGAGGAACTCAGCAGGCAGGTGCTTGGCAATTGTCTGAGTCACAGCATCTAGTGAACGGGCTTGATGATTCCCAGCCATGGATATATAGGAGCTACAGCTCTAAGGGCGGGTTGGGAGTAAAGTCTACTGTGGCAGGAACAGACTGTTAAGCTACTGGAGGCCGGAGGTCCATTCAATCTCAGTTAAGAACAGTACAGTGACTTTGTATTATTGCTCTACATTTCCTTTCTGTGTATTGAGGCGCACACAGCCCTGAGGAAAGGCTACATTGAACATGGCTGATTTTGTCTTAGGCTGGTAACAAAGGCTGCCCACCAGCCTTCAGAGGGTTATATGTATGTTACCTCAGGAGAATAGGATTCAAGTTGAATATTTTCCTGTGCATTTCTTGGGGTGAGGAAGAAGGGAACAGAGTGTGCCTGCATTGTAAATGCAACTGAAATAAGGGAGAGCTAATATTCTTACGTTTTAGAGACTCTTGCTATAGAGAATAGGTTGGATTGGTTGATGTCTGTATCTAGTTGTGACCGGGCTGAAAAATTTCCACAAGGGATATATCCTTTCTTAATGTCTATAACAAATGCATGTTTATTTCTGGCTTATCACTAGAAGGCAAGAAATCATTCCAGATCATCTTGTCCGGCAGGTACAGTCTGACTTATTGCATTGGAAGGAAGTCATATTTTAGAGCTGGGTGCCAAATGGATTATTGTTTGTTTATTTTCCTTAACTCTTCGTCCTGAATCATGATGAAAACTTAAAATTTTTCCCAGGAGGAAAATTCTGATCAGCTTCATTTCTGGCTACCCAAAATGGAATTCTTCAGCTTGCTCCCAGTTGCCTGACGACTGCCCAAGCTCCCGTCTCCATGGGAAGTTGGGTAGCCTGGAAAGACAGCTACTCAGAGAAGCCTAAGTAGGCAGGAATCCACATGGGCAATCTGACCATCCTGCTTGCATTGTTTCCATTAGAAAATATCCCACAAGTTCTACTCACATATTGCCTTCTCTTCTGCGTGATTTAACATCACAGCATCTACAAAAGCTGCTGGGAGATTGACAGGTACTAGAAACTTCATCAGCTATGATTCTGATGTCGCTGTGGGGTTGCACAGATCGGAAATGAGAACCTTCTTCAGCCCATCAGAAAACTCTGGGGAAAGAATAAATGAAGCTATGAGTGACCCAGTAGGGTGTTATGGCTCTAGTAACTATAGAAACTATCAAACGTGGATTCATAACCACCAATACAAACATAAATAGGCCATTGGGCCAGAGACTACCATCAGTCTGTGTTAGAACTGCCACCAAAATCAACAGCAATTATGCATGAATATAATTTGCATGATATTCCTCACAATGCCTGTTGTAGTTACCTCTCGAGTGGCTTCCTACTGCTTATTACAATTGAGTCTTAGCTGTTCAAAGGCCCTCTGGATCTTCTAAATAATCTCAGAAATATTGTAAAAGAAACATCTCCAAAGGAGAAAAATCACTTCAAAGAGCTATCTAAGAGTCCATTTGACTTTGCTTTCCTAGGACTGCCTCAACTGCATACTATAAAGTCACACAGCAATGCAGTGTCGGAATTAGGAATCCTCAGCTCAAGTCCTCTGATCCAACCAATGTATGATATCCATTCCTTCAGAATATGAAGTGAAGTTTTTGTACTTAATCATAAAGTGCTTTTTTACTCCTTATTCTCGTTCTCTGTCTCTCTTACTGCTCCCACACCCCATTCCCTTTTCCTTCCAAGAATAGTCTCTCTCTGTCTCAGATATATTCTTTCTTTATCAAAGCCATTCAAAGGGCGATTTGAAGCCTCAGAGAGAAGCAGGAGCAAGACAATTCAGAGGAAGAGACTGTACTCAAATGAGCAAGTGCTGAGCAGGAGAGAGCTTTGGGAGCAACAGCAGATAAAACCCTAAAAGTTTCTTCATAGCATTTTGTTGACTTTCATTTTAACTGCTAGGTTGTGTTCCCAAATTAAATGGGAGATGTAATTCCAGCTCACTATTCTGGGATGCTATGGTCTGTATTATGATCACAATAGTCTTCTGGAGCCTTAAAAACCTATGAAACCTGCTCCGGTCAGCCCACAAAAGGACATCCTGGGCCTGGGGCAAAAGCCCACTGAAGCCTCTGGCTGTGGATCAGATCCCCTATGAAGAGATTCATAAGAAAGAAGAAATATATCTTTCAAAACTTCCCAAGTGATTTGGGAGCCTCAGTCCCACTGAAAGGCAAACAGACTCATGGCTGGATGTACAAAGGGAGTTGGGGGCCTAATCACCACTTTAGGTGCCAAAAGTTCACAATTCAGATACTTAGCAGCTGCCTAATCTTGTAGGGTGCATCTACACTTGTGAATTAAATTGACTTAAGCCTGCTTAAGTCGACTTAATTTAATCTGTGTCTACACTACAATTTCCTTAAGTCGACTTAAACTGCTATTAAATCTACTTAAGGAAATTTAAAGTTGACTTAGCCAGTGTAGACGCAGATTAGCCCTAAGTCAACTTTAGGTCGACTTAAAGGGCCGCAGGGTTCCGCCACTGACCTCCCTGCCAGGGTGGCTGGCATAGCCAGAGCCTGGTGTGCCCACCCACAGGGCAGGACACAGCCCTGCCCACCCCGCTCCTATACCCTGCCCCTGTCCTTGTCCTGCTCAGCCCCCATTGCAAATGCTGAGCCCTCTGGCACTTTGCAAGGGGTGCCCCCCCATGCCACTATGGACCAGTCCCAGGTCCACATAGCCCCTAGAAGTCGACTTAGGCATCCAGTGTGGATGCTCTAAGTCGATTTGGCACGGTCCACTTTAAGTCGATTTAATTTTATAGTGTAGACATGCTAAGTCGACTTAACAAAGTTGTTAAGTCGACGTAGCAAAGTCAACTTATTTTGACAAGTGTAGACATAGCCGTAGGTACCTAAACTGCTCTTGGTGCACGTATACATAGCTACCTAACTCCTGACATGACAGAGGTGCACCTATCTCACACCTTAGCCCTGGCAATATTTACAAACTATGTGTTCCCCACCAATGTTCAGGCCCAATCCAATAGGCACCATGCCTAACTCATGCCACATAAGGAGGAAGAGGTGATTGGTTAGTGCACTTGTCTGGGATGTGGCAGGTACAGGTTTGAATCCTCGCTCTGCCTGATTTGAGGCAGGCACTTGATTTGAGGGTGAGTGCCCTGCTCTGTGGGATGTAGAATATTCCTGGGTGGGTCACTCTCCATTCTCTCCTGTAGAAGCTGATTCACTTGGTATAAATACTTACATATTCACTGGAGCATGGACTAGAAATTACCTGGGGCTCCCAGGTGAATGATCCAGCCATCAAGTGATGGAGTCATTCTTCTCTGGTCCAATGAATATTTAACAAGTGCTAATCCAGTCCTTCACTTCCCTCAGATTCAGTGTTCCAAAGCATTTGACCATTTGGACTGAAAGAACCTTATGAATGATCTTAACCCTAAAAGCAAGGGAAATAAGCCAGTGGGCCAGTCATTGTTCTGGTTTCCATAGAGCTGGGGTGGAAGGGTGATCAGAAGCAAAGGAAGAGAAGGACAAAAAGGAGGTAAAAAATAGGAAAAAGGTAGTGATAGAAGAAATGGGAGAGTTAATGGGACAGTCTTAGTGCACATCTGGCTACATTGCACACCACTGGTGATGGTATAAAGACTATGTGTAGCTACACTCTACAGTGAAAAACAATTGCATCCACGCTGAGGTATATAGCTACATGGGTCAGTAAAAGGCTGGAGTGGCAGTGGAAGGCTACAGGAAAAGACTCTGGCAACGGAAAAGCACATGTCACAAAATAGTGTAGATGAGGTACTCAATGATTGGGCACATAGGCTATGTCTACACTAGAAAAGTTAAGTCAACGTTATTAAGTCGACTTAATAAGGTCGACTCTAAGTTGACTTAAAGTCAACTTTATTAACTTGACTTAACAAAGTCGACTTAACTTTTCTAGTTTAGACATAGCCGCTTTTCAACCTTATTAAGTCAACGTAACGCTTTAAGTCGACTTAACAAAGTCGATTTAGGTGCTAATCCCCATCCACACTGGCTTAAGTCGACCTAATAAGGTCAATTTAAGCATTAAGTCAACCTAAAACGAGGTGTTATTAAGTTGACAACTTTTCCTTAAGTCGACTTAAAGAAATGCTTAAGTCGACTTAAGGAAAGCCCAGTGTGAACACGGAGTAGTTTAGGTCGACTTAAGCCTCCTTAAATTGACCTAACTTGTAAGTGTAGACGCACCCTTAGAGAGCCATGCAGGGACACACCCAGAGGGTTCAGGCATGTCTTTACTCACCTAAGCAAGGCCTCACCATCTATACCACTATTTATGCTCACTCTAGGGAAGCATGCACTGAATGTACTCTATCTGCCGCCATAAGGAGCATGAGGTGTAGGAGCATCCTTAGAGGCAAAAAAGTGAAGATGTACAAGAGTTTTACCCTGTTCAGAAAACTTTCTCAGAGCTTTTGTTCTTTAAAAGAGTACAGGTAAAGAAACTTCTTTTGTGAAGTGCACATAAGCTTATGGTGCCACAAATAAACACAAAATTGTAAAATGACGTGTATCAAACCAAAGTTTTAGTATTTGTGAAGCATTTGCAAATATTTTGTTTCTGCTATTCAACGAGCTCTGGCAAGAAGACACATTTCCTGGCACATGCACAAACGTGGGCATGAAAACTCTGAAGGAACTCAGAGAAGCTGGCTCTTCATTCTTTCAAAGTCCTCCTTTTGCTTTTAAAAGCATCAAGGGGAGATTATATGGGCTGATGTGTCTGAGAATTTTTTTTTTAGTGAGTTCAAAAAACTAAGAGATCATAAAGCATATTATAATTATTCATTTATATTTCTTTTGAATCTGGGAATCTTCAAAAAAGACCAGAACTCCATTATGTAGGAGCTGCATGGAGAAATTATTCCAGATAGAGTCATACAAAAAACATAAAGGGCCCCTGCTCGAGCCTCTTGGTTTTCCTGCCTAAACTCCTCAAACAATTTAAATCACGGGCAAAATGCCATGCTTTCTCTCCGAGTCCCCCAATCAGCAGCCTACATAAATAGATAGAAGATGCTGCACGTCCTAAACATCAACAGCCTTGGGCTATTTCAAACCAGGGTGGAAGCTTGTTCTAGTGTTAAAGGTTCTACATGGAAAACGTTCTACCATGTGTCCCTGATCATTTAAACTAATGTAGAGCCAGCGCAAGTGCCAACATCAATTCCAACTGTGGCAGTATGACACAAGGAGAGAGGTCATCTCTCAAGCAGCAAGGTCCCAATTCTTGTAGAGCTTTATCAATCAAAACTCGGGGCTTAAATCCAATCCAGAAACCAGCAGGTGGCCAGGATGGATCATGGAGCAGGATGCCACTGACAAGCACTGCTTAGAAGGTTGGTTGCTGCATTCGGCACCAACGTAAGTTCCACAGGCTATGTCTACACTTGTAAATTTAGGTTGACTTTAGCTAAGTCGACTTTACAAAGTCGACTTTAAGTCGCCTTAGCATGTCCACACTTAAATGTATAGTCGACTTAGGGGGGGAACTTACAAAGTTGACCTAGAGCATCCACACGGGATGCCTAGGTCGACCACTAGTGGCTAGAGGGACCTTGGGCAGGTCCACGGTGGCGGGGGGGGCACCCCTTGCCAAGTGCCAGGGGCCTCAGCGAAAGGGGGACAGGGACCCTGGCAGGGCATAGGGGCAGGGTGGGCAGGGCTCTACCCTGCCTTTTGGGGGGGCATGCCAGGCTCTCCCTGTGCCACCCCCTGGCAGGGAGGGCAGTGAGGGAGTTCTGGAGTAGCCCTAAGTCGACTTAGAGTTGACTTAGGGCTACTCCAGGTCTACACTGGCTTAAGTCGACTTTAGAAAGTCGACTTATGCCTAAAGTCAACTTTAAAGGAGGTTTAATAAAGTCGACTTAAGGAAAGCTGCCTTAAGTCGACTTAAGGAAAGTGTAGTGTAGACGCAGAGTAAATTAAGTTGACTTAAGCAAGCTTAAGTCAACTTAATTTACAAGTATAGATGCACCCACAGTGACCTATGCTGCAGCCCCACAAAAAGTACATTGGCACACGCAATGGCAGTGAAGATACCCCTCCAGAGCTTTAAATCTAAGTCTCAGATCTCTAGTTACCTAGGAGAAATTGAACGGTTGGCCAAACTATACATTCAGAACTGTAGGAGAATCAGAGACAGAAAAAAAAGGAACAGTAAACAATATCCAAAAAGACATGGGGAAAACAGTAATTGCATGCAGCATAAAATGTCATATTTTTTTCCTCCTTTCAAGTTCTGAAAAAGCTGTGGCCCCTTATTTTCTAAAACAACAAGTTATTTTTGTCTAATGAGAGTGAAGCAAATAAGGTCGCTGGCTGGTTTAAATCTCACAGCATGACAATCTTTAAACAACGATTAGCCTCACCGAGCTGAAATGGTCACATATGATCCATTCATTCCTCCACCTAAGCTTAGCTAAATGTGTCAGCACAAATGCTGTCTAAGAGGAAATGCACACTTGGGGAAATTTTCAAGCATATCATACTTTAACTTAAATCCATGTACCTCTTCCAGTGGCCTTTCGATGAGCTTATTAGTTCTCATAAACTAAATTGAGTCTGCACTTGCTTGGGAGAGCACAAGGGAAAATCCAGAGAACTGCAAAAAGTACTGCTAATGAGTCAATAGGTGGTTCTCAGTACTGGAGTTAATACTGGAAAAATGTTCTATTGTTTTTAAGTGCTTCTCCAAACCAAACCAAACCAAACCTCAGCGTATTCATGCATCACAAATGGAAATAACTTCCTTATCCATGGATCAAGCACCTTCATTTATGAGGGATTCTAAACCCATGTGGGGCAATTGTAGCATCTCTAGAGTTGTAGGGATAGATCCTTGGCTGGGCTACGAGGATATACCTCCCTCTACTGACATCAGTGGAGATAAACTCATTTATAAGAGTGGACAATGTGTCCTGTCGTGTGGTAGTAGATGTAATTAACACAGTTTTTCTTCATCCTAATATCCCGGAAATAAACAAATTGCAGTTCCCCAATCACTAAAACAATGCTTAAGGTTAGAAGAGTGAAGTCCAGAAGAGCAGAGAGCAGATGTAAATTAGAACTTATCATTTAAATATGCACATTGAAAAGAATTCAGTAGAATGCACCATGTCTTCCCTGTTTCCAGGCAACAATCAGCTTTTTAATACTTGTTGAGTCAAGCCATGGTGTAGAAATGCTAGCAGAAAATAAACACCTCTGATCCCGCTGCAAAGGACCATAACTCCATTTGGGAAGCATCTTCATTAACCCTATCAGATGTGTTCTCTGCAGGCGACCTAAAGATTATTAATAGTATTTGAGCTAGTTGATGAAGTGTTTCCAAACACCCCTGCAAGGGAAAAACAGATTTGCAATGGGCCTTGATTAAGGCTTGAAAAGTGCTAACACATTCTGATTGTGCTGAATTCATTTGCTGAAGTGCTGAGACCATGGATCCGTGGAGCTGCTGATAACTGATTAGGGCTAGATGGTAATTCATGTTTGGGGGGAAAAAAAAGAATATTTTAAATAAAAGAAAAATAATGCCTTGATTCATTGTCCACAGGGAATCTAAACTCACCTCCTATGTACACAGAAAATTGTTAAGTGCAAAATAATTATGAATAAAATTGTCCTGATAGACTTATCATAATAATTATAAGCTTAAGAAAACAATCTAGGAATGTAACTAATATCAACAGGAATAGCCATGGAGGGAACCATAACTATCTAAAGCACATGTGTTCATTAAATTAGTATCGCTCATTTTCATGGATGCAAAACTCGGCACTTTTGCATCATTAAATTATGCTTTCTTGAACAGTGTTAGCAGCATACCTTTGAGTTCTGAGGTGTCGATTCAACACTCCAGAGGCCTACCTTGCAGATCTCCCTGTGCTTCTGAGACTGCCACTCAGATGTAGTCTGAACTATTTCTTGTCACAAGTGTGGGGAACTGTATAGTGTGTGTCTAGGCCTAGCATCTCCAGAGAAAAAGCACATTCCTCCCTTGCACCTTGTTTTGATTAAAGGAATTATTGGTGGATATTTGGCTTGATTCTCAGCTGGTGTCAATAAGCTCCCTTCCCTTCAATGGAATATCTTGCAGAGGCTCTGGGCCATAGTCAGTAACTGATCAAAAACTCACGGCAGCAGAGACCTCTTTTAGGCAGGGGTAGATCTAGTTATCCTATCTCTGGGCTGTTCCTTTTCCTAGAAGGAACAAGAGCCCTCAAAATCATTTTAAAACTTCCTCACAACTGTGAAGATTCTTCCAGTAATTTTGTTTATCAATGGGACCTGCAGTAAACAAACCTTTGGGGAGATTTGTGCAACACTTCAGACACATAGTCTATGTCTATACTGGCAAGTTAGTTTGAATTAAGGAAACTTAATTCAAACTAACTTAAGCCTTGGCTACATTAGGCTTTCATTAGTTCGAAATAAGGGCTTCCTTAATTCGAACTAATAAATACGCTTATACTTTTCGAACTAACGGTTAATTCGGTCTCCATCTTTTGTGGTTTCCCCATCACTACAACACCTGGGTAATGTTTCCCCCCTAAGGGACTATTCCTATTGTGCACTGGAGCAGCATCTCAGAAGGGGTTCAGTTTGCTTTCAAGACAGATTTCCTTTAGTTTTTTATTCTACTTTCCTCGCTCAGGGCGGATGGTGTGGGAAGCAGTTAAGTAAATAATTAAAGCATGACAGGGGGTGGAACAAGTGACATTTCTGCTTTCTCTTCGCAGTCATCTGTCAAGATTCAGGTTGCAGAGAATTAGGACGCTTGAAGTAATAGTGGTTCAATGTCCCTGGAAGACAGAACTCCTCACAGTGACTGCCTCACTGTCAGTTTATAACCTGGAGCATGAAGTCTTTTAAATCCTCTATAATTTTTCAACTGCAAGGGATTTGGGGATCTTATCAATGAAGGAATAATATTGTTAAAGTTTCTTTCCAGTAAGTGTTCCAGTCTTCATTTCAAATCCATGAACTCCTTGCTCTGGATAGCCTTGTCTAATATTTTAAAGATTTTAAAAATTTTGGGAATGAAATGAGAAACTTCGCGTGCTATCTGGATTTGGAATTAGCCACAGAGATACTCTCTTTAGTTATTGTCTAGAAGCACAGAGATGTACACAAACGTTCTCATCTATCGGAAATTAACCAGAATACTTAATAAAGGAACCTACAGCATTGGTAAGCCAGGGTATTTAATAAAGGAAACAGCTTGATTTCCAGGAATATATTCCCGCTGCTGTGCCATACTGAATCAGAATATGGGCCTAATGTCCAATATGCTGGCTGTAAAGATGGACCCTAACTCATGATTCAGAAGAAAATAAGGCCTCCGGTTGTTGTGCTATGTTGTGAATGTTTAGAGTGTAGCCCTAGGGGAGATATAGAAAGTAGGTAATGGGTAAGAGGAAATAAAAGATAGTCTTGCATTCATTCACCTAAATCTGGTATCTTAGGTGTCTATTCTTTACTTGCATCCTGGCCCCCACATTATAAAGGCGCCTATCCATCTGTGCAATGCAGCGTCAAGAAAAAAAAATCCTTACTTTCATGCACTCAACTTTCATCTGAAAGCATGAGATTTTACCATACTTACTTGGAAGAGGGACCATTCGGTGCCCCAAAGTAAACCTATTCACAGTAGGCTGAGAACCTGCTGCTTTATTTAACTGCATCCCAGCCAGAAGGCGAGGGAATCCCAATGATTAAACAGGAAATAAAAAATGGGTGGCACATGGCGACTACCCTTAATACTCTGGATAACCCAGTTAACCTTGTCATGATCACTTTACTACAGTTACTGCAAAATAGTTTCTGGTAATAAATTAATCAGTCCTTTTGAAAAATCCAGTCAAATTATATGACCTAACTTCCTGCATCAGTGAGTTCCATAGCTCAACCATATGCTGCATGAAAAAGCAGGCAATACAAAAGATTATATCTGTTAGTCACCAAAATTATGTTCCCAAATATTTCAGCTGGAAAGAAAGCCAGCAATGAACGGCACTGGTGATACAAATTATGCAAATTAGATTAGATGCTGTAAAATGCTACAGATTATTTTGCAGGAACTATTTAATGTCCCCAAGGTAACTGCATCTGCACAAAGGATTACTGTAACTGTAAGTTATGGTCATGTTTACCACATCACTACCTGACTGTGTGAATAATAACTTGTGCTGCTCCTCTAACCGTTCAGTAATAAAGCTGCAAATACATATTGCTACAGCTCGTCAACTGAAATAACACCCACATCTGTGTGACTTGAGAAATGCAGCATTTACAATGTAACCTTCAGAAATCACAACTGTAGCCTCCAAACAGAGAAGAATCAAATGCTAAGCACACCATCTCATCCAGGAAAAAGGTTATTATTAAATGTTTTCAATATATTTAATCTAGGAATGGATTTACAGTATTAATCAAAGCTCTGTTCTGGCTAGTCTCCTAGCATTGCTCACTGCTGCAGTGTTATTCTGGATACACGCACAGAGAGAACACAAAAGGTCTTGGCATTTGAGAGACTGATAAAATTTCATTTGTCTGTTTGTGGGATAAACACTCCCGACATAACAAAATGTAGGAAAAAATATTAAATCCTACAAGTAATATGACTAATGCAGGATAAATTAAACCGTCGGCGCCAAATCTCACTGGCCTGGTCAGAAGGAAGAGCATAGGGACATAGTCTAAAAAATTCTGATCCAAATCTCGTAACATCATTAGAAAGACTCCAGTTGACTACAATGGGCTTTGTGGCAGGGTCTCATTCAGCAGAGGCAAGAGACTGAGGAATTGTCAAATCTGTACTTTGTCACTGGAAAGCTTGTTTCTTTTTTCCTGCTATGATCAAGGGAGGAGAAAAGGGGGCATAACCGCCTTTTAAAGAGATGGATATTGATGGAAAGCAGAGGTGGATATTGTTCTGTAACAAAATTTGGGGAGGGGGAAAATGGTGATTTTGATTCTAAGTGAAACTAAAGCCTGCAGAAAATCTTTCAATGCCTGTGATGAATTGAAATATAATACGAATGACAGTTCTCGTAACAATGAAGTTAAGTTTACTGTAATCACTTCTATTGGGAGGAATCATCATGCTATGATGACTGCACAGAATAGCACGAGATAATTATGTAATTATACAATCTCAAATCAGCTCTGTGTTTGCAGGTCAAATGATCAGTTAGCTTTTCATGAGATACTCAGCACCTCAGGTTATTGCCAATCGCGAGATTTCTGAACTGTAGCTCGGAAACGTATTTTTCTGAAATTTCCAGCCTCATTTGGCAAGCCTGAAAGGTCTGTTGGGTGTAATTCAAGCAAGCGTACATATTAACTGCTTATCTTTACTTAATCTGGACCCTTTCTCTTTTGCCTAATTGTTTGTTGATTTCCATGAGAGTTAGGCACATAAATACTTTTGACAATATGGGCCTAGATTCCTGATCTTTGAAAAAGCTGTTTCAGGATTTACCATCACAGTTCCTGGTTTTCACATTGTAGTAGCTGTTCCATTCACAGGTCTTGAAATGTTAGCATAAACAAGAAGCACATCAGGGTATTAACCAGTAGAAAGAATATCTGTAACCACACCACACAAGAAATATCTTTCATAGGGATTTCCAAAAAACATCCGATATGAGAAATCCACAGAAAAATCTTTGAACTGTAAAGAATTCAGCTAGAACAGCTCTCAATAACAAAGGGTTCCCTGCTTGGAAATTCCTGAGCAATAAATATGTAAATGTACTTCTCTGGTATATCTTACTTGGAATTTCTCTTTTTTTCCCTTTGTGTGTTTCGTTTTTTTCATGTGTCAGATTTCTTTTCCATGTAGGTCAGAGATTCATGGTGTCATTCTCTCAGGCAAATTCTTTTGACTGGTAAGGGGCCTTGTCAACTGAGAAACAAGTAAAGAAAAATACCATAATAATACCTATGAAGGTCCCTGCCTTTCTCATGCATTCAGATAGAAGGCTACATGCCCCAGCTACATGGAACCCACACTGCTTTCACTCCCTGGAAGCAACTTCATTTGATTCACTAATTTTATATATATACAAACTTTTTAATTTGAATGTAAACTTACGTTGTTAAAAATTAAATGTAGACTTCACCCCAACAATTTACATAAGACTTTACCATAATCTCACACTATAGTTCATGGTGAACCTCGCTATTATTATCATTCAAATTGTTTTGTTTTGTTTTTTTAAATGAATGAGTTCAATATTGACTCATCATGTCATGAATTGTACGCATCTCATGCTAAGAGATTCAGCCGGAGGGAATCTTGATTCTGCTGTGACCTATGCCGGTCTAAATCAGGAGTAACTTCACTGATGAAGGCTATATCTTCATCTTCCATCATGTCATCTGGTCCCATTGTCACAAATACCAATGGCTATGTCTACACTTGATAAAATTAGTTCGAATTAGTTAGTTCGAACTAACTAATTTGAACTAATTTTAATTAGTTTGAATTAGCTTAATTCGAATTAGCGATCTCCATTCATTTCAATGGGCCGGTTAGTTTGAACTAAGAAATTAGTTCGAATTAACATGGCCACATTGGCTAATTCGAACTAGTTAGTTCGAATTAAAGACTTACTTCTGAAGCCCTGTTCAAACTTATTAGTTCGAATTAAGGAAGCCCTTAATTCAAACTAACTAAAGTCTAGTGTAGCCATGGCTTTAGTTAGTTCAAATTAAGCCACCTTAATTCGAACTAACTTGCCAGTGTAGACATAGCCAATGTGATAATAAACTGAAAGGATGTAAATATGCAATTCATGACATGATGATTCAATACTGAATTCATCAGTTTTCTTAAAAACAGTACAAAAATGACCAGGTAAATTATTATAATGGGCAAACCCACAGATAGATGAAGACATGTTATTAGAAAAGCAAATATACGTGTATAATGGGTTTTTTAATACTTGCTTGCTAATAGAGTGCTAATGGCCAATCCTTTTACCTCTTAGTTATGGTCCCTACTACACTAATGATTATAACTCTGACTAGTAAGCTTGGATCATTTCCCTTGCATAATATAACAACAAATCCAAAGCAAGTGTCAGGGCTTCTACTGCAAAACAGGGCTTCTACTGCAAAAGTCTAAATGAATAAATTGTGCTTTTTCCCCAAAGCTGGGGCGTGAGAATTGAAGACGCTTTGAAATACATTCCTGAGGGTGTCACAGATACTTTTGGACAAACAACTGGCTGAGAAGATATGTTTAAAAAGAAGTGTCTCTTCCATTTCTAAACTTTATTCTTTGAATAATATCATGATTAACAATTCCATGCACATTCTCATACTCTCATCCACAAACATAAAGCTCTCTTCTATTTACTCTTTAAAATCTTTCTAAAAGAGCAATTCGCATTACCAGCTAGGTTACAAGCTAGAAAAAATCACATTTTCTTCAAGCAAAACAGTGCAGTTATTGAGTTAGATTAGGACAGAAATAGAAAATAGAAAATAAAAAAAGCTGTCCTTTGCCCCCACTCTAACTGGAAAACTATCAGTACAGTTTGTATCAACTTTTCTTTAAAAATAAAACCCTTTTCCACATTACGACCTTTTCTGCTGCACTTTAGCCCAGAGTGAAATTTTATGGCCCTTGGAAATAAGAGGGTTATGATAGAAATATTGACAAAGCATAGCTCCAGGAGCACATGAATGTATCCCTGCTGTTTTGAAACTAATTCTCCATGTGATATTATTATTACAGTGGGTCAGGATTTTTTGATTAAATGTTTTTTTCATAGGAAAATGCCTGTTTGTTGAAACAAACTTTTCGCAGGAAAGGGTTGTTTTCAGTGACCTTTTCATTATGAAAATACTTCCAAATAAAATGTGTTGACATTGTCAATGATCTGTTTAGACCTTTTTGAAACAAAAACCTCTAGTTTTCTATTTCAAAATAACTCCTCCCTCCCCTACTCCCCCCCCCCCCCCGCACAATTTTCAGTTCAGAAAAATTTTCAAGATTTTGTCCTATTTGTCGCATGTGGGATGGGGAAAATTTTCAAAATCTCTTAAATATACACTGGACAGGAAAACTATTTCCCAAGCAACTCTAATTCTTATAAATGGGCAGATATGAGGAAAATCTCTTAAGAGCCTGAGGATGGATGGATGGATATGGGCAGTTGACCAAAGAGGAAACTATTCTGTAACAGCTCTTCTCATGATACATACAGACCAAACATATCAAAGGCTATCTCTACACTAGCAATTTAGGTCAACTTAAGAATGCTTAAGTCGACTTAAATTACTCCATGTCCACAATGGACTTCCATTAAGTTGACTTAAGGGTGTCCTTAAGTCAACTTAATAACTACCGCCTGTTAGGTCAACTTAAGGTCTAAGTCAACCTTATTAAGTCAACCTAACACCAGTGTGGACGACCTAGGTCGACTTAATTCCTTAAGTTGAACTAGGGCTGGGGGAAGGGAGCTGCAGCTCGTGGACAAGGGAGCCTTGGCTGGTGGATCTCTTCTCTGGGGCTTCCCTGTCCTGGGAGCTGCCAGCGGCTGTCTTCCTTGGCGCTCCCCAGACAGGGGAGCCTCCGGGGATCCCCTGTCCATGGAGCACCGGAGAAGACAGCCGCCAGCACTCTGTGGACAGGGGATCCCCGGAGGTTCCCCTGTCCATGGAGCGTCGGTGGTTGTCTTCTCCAGCGCTCCACAGACAGGGGAACCTCCAAGGAGGAGCTCCGGCAGCTCCCGTCTTGCCCGGACCCACACAGGTCCTGGCAAAGAGGGAGTCCAAGCCTGAGCTCCCTTCTCTGGGACCCATGCAGGTCCAGGCAACAAGGGAGGCCCGCTTTCTTCTCCCCAGGACCACACAGGTCCTGGCAAGACGGTAGTGCGGGTCCCAGCAAGAAAGGAGCTGTGGCTCCCTTCTCAGCAGGGAGCCAAGGTTCTGTCTACACTTGAAAAGTTCAGTCAACTTAACAGAGTCGACTTAACTTTTTAAGTGTAGACATAGCCAAAGAGTTGAACGAATATACCAAAATCTTGGTCTCTTTAGTGTCTTAGAGTGCCTGGAAAATGATTGCATCATCAATAGAAAAGTATTTACAATACATCTGAATGTTTACTATAAGATTTAAATATGTTGGTTGATCAAACTCGATAGTACGCTATGGACTTGCTATTCAGTACCAGCTTCCCTTATTATAGGAGCTGCCATGCTGGCTCAGACCCATGGTCCATCTGAGCCCAATATCCTGTCTCTGACAGTGGCCAGTACCAGACATCCAGAGAGCATGTATAAAACAGGGGACTTCTAAGAGATCCACCCCTATTCCACTCTTGGCTCCTGGTATTCAGATGTTTAGGGTTTCCCCAAGAATGGGCTTGCCATCTTGGCTAATACCTATTGATGTAACTGTTCTCCATGAACTCCTCTAGTTCTTCTTGGAACCCATTTATACCTTTGGCCATCACAACATCCCATGGCTATGTGTTGCACAGGTCAACTGTGTGTGTGAAGTGAAAAAGTACTTTCGCTTGATTGTATTAAACCTGCTGTCTATTAATTTCATCGGGAGACTGCTTTTTTTTTTTTTTTTGGTGGGAAAGGGTAATTAATGTGTCTCTATTCACTTTGTGTGTATACAATTTCATACATGCAAATATAACCTTTTCAAGTCCTCAGCCATGCATAGATGAGTGACAGAATCTGTCCACTCTACAGCCAGGTGGCAGTGCTTGAAAAGTGCAAATACAGATTTCTTCATGAACAGAGCTATGCTTACCCAAAAGGAAGCTGGGATGGGTTCCTGTTAGGAACTAGCTGTAGGGATCTGATTTTCAGAGGGGCTGAGTATCTGCAGACTCCAGTGGCCCCAAGTAGAATTCTGCACACTCGGCTGCTCTGAAAATTACATTCTGGGTAGGTATGTAAGTCTTTAAAATAAGACAGTGTCAAGCTCTGGGTTTTAAGCGATCAGGCCTGGTGGTTAGAGTTGGCTGTAGAGAAGGGACAAGACCAAAGGCAAAGCTGAAAGCAGTTTCCAGCAGACAGACTGTGGGTCAGAACTGAGGTCAGAGTCCACAGACAAGGCAAACTGGGATCAAAGTCAGAGTCGCACTCCAGGTCGAAGCTGGAATGTAGACAGCCCGGGGATCTGGGGTCAGAAGGAGGTTGCAGGTCTGTAAAAGGATTGAAGCAAGGTGGGAGTAAGGCACAAATAAGGCTGGAGCAGGTTGGAATAGGTCTCAGGCAAGACTGGAGCAGGAACTAGATTAAGGAGCAGGCTGGAATTCTAGCAAGTCTGTAACATTGTGAGGCAGCAGGAAAGGTCCTGGCTGGGTAGCACATTGCACAGATCAGCTTGCAGCTCTGGTGGCATCCATGATTAACTGGGATCATCTGAGAAGGGTCTTGGCCAACAGTGCTGCAGCATGACTGAGCGCTAAGTCACTGCAAGCTGCGATTACAAGATGAGTCAGTGTGCCTATTGAGGCTCTGAGGATGAGTGAACCCAGCCCTGGTCTGGCTGCTGGTTTGCCTCACAGAGAGTAGAGGAACATCTAAATTTACTCAACAAAGAATGGGTTGTGTGGGTAGGGGAAATATGCCCTAAATAAGGCTTTGAAACTCCCTTCTAGATATCCAAATAGAGATTGTTCATCTAAGTGTCTGAGAGCCATCCCCAAAGTAACGGCCATAACACAGATGGAAAGCTGTAAATGTGCAACTTCTCAAAGAATATCTGTTGCCAAGAAAACCAGTCTGCCTGCATGAATCCACCATGGCTGTCTTGTTTGGATTCTCTGCCTCCTTCTTCACTTCTCAAGAAAATAAAATAAAACTTTATAACAACTCAAGTATTCCTATACCTCTGCTACAGAGAAGTGAAAAAATCACATGCAGCGTGTTGAAACTCTTATTTAATGTTCCGTTGTGACCTGGGGAACTTGGCTGTGACCAGATTTGATGGGTCCTGGAGTGAATTATAACTTGCTGCACATGTGAAGGGATAAGGAGCATAACAGGAGAGTTGAAAATAGAAAGGGTATTAGATGCTCTACTTCAGGCCTGACCCAAGACCTGCTGAAGTCAATGGCAATTTTTCAATAGATTTCAATGGGCTATTTAACTAGGCCTCCCTCAAAGTGTCTTTTCTTTCTCTGGGATACAGAGGTGATGTACATAGAATCAAGGCAATGGAAAACACATGTTAGTTCATCCCCTTGGAAGCATGGCATTGTTCTGTATAGCTCTGGCTCAGGACGCTCCGTAAATGTGCGATAGAAGTGTTGGTACTTCAGACTTTCATGTCAAGAATTCCAAGCTGGCTGTCCATCCCTGCTTCTGTGGTGAGTTGCAGGGATCCACTCCTCTGCTACGGCTCTCCGTTCCCATGAAAGTGGGCATTCTTGCACTTCTCCTGCATGCTCCAGTTTTACAGAATGGGAGTGGCATGAACACTGGATGAGGCAAACATCACTTAGATTCCCTCTCTCACTTCTGGGATGCATTCCAGGAGGGCCCAGTCAGGTTTCAGGCCTATAACCATCACATGTCTTTGGGTACATGTCTAACCAAGGGATTTTAAAGCCCCACAACTTCCTGCCTAACACTGTGATATCTCCAGCCAGACTGCCTAAAGGCCAGCGGGTATGTGTTGCTCTCTCTCCAGGGGCTATGAACAGAGTATAGCCAGCAGTTACAAATTACTACATTGACCTTTCTAAGTTCCTATGGTGAACTTGAAACTTGCTCCTCCCACTCCCACCTCCCCTCTGAACTGTATGCAGGTCTATCAGCTGTCCGTTACTCAGTGCTGAGCTCCTTCGACATATATCAGCCAGTTGGCATTTTTTAAGCTGTTCATACCTCATGTCCCCCCTCTCTCTTTTCACTGTTCCTTTCCTGAAAAAGGTTATGAGACTTTTCTCTGTGTTTTTCCCTTCTACAGTATGTCCTGTCCTGCTGTTGGCACTTTACTGGCAATTCTCCACAGCCATAGATCCCACTGATGCTGCCTAAAAACTGGATGGGAGGTAGACGTGGGAAGACGGGGGGTCTCAAGATAATCCCCATAAGTTTTGGAGTGACAGAAGGTACATGAGAGCTCCCCTAACAGATGTTCCCCCTAAATTCTAAATAAGAACATACAGGATGGCTGTCCAGGGAATAGCCATGGGTTCCCATAAGACATGGGCCAAGACATCCACTTCTTTATGGCATAGATATGATGACAACTTTGCAAATTATCACTCATCAGGAAGCACCTCCCTATATCCTTAAATGTTTTGACTTCTTGTTTTCACTGACACATGCTATCCAATGGACACTCCCATTCGAGGCTCTCCATCTCTTCCGTGCTAGCTCTTGGCAGCATTTCTCTTTCAGTTACGCCTTCCGTGCTTCACCAACATTTCATATAATTCAGATTTAGAAGCCTTGCTCATGCTATGCTGTACCAAAGCCTTCTTTATAAAATGGCCTCCACTCCTATTGTCAGTGAATGTTCACAGCCAATAGCAATGGAGAGATAGAGCAAATAGAGAGATCTACAGGACTATAGGCATTTTCAACATAGAATCATAGGGTATGTCTACACTAGCAATTTAGGTCAACTTAAGGACTCTTAAGTCGACCTAAATTACTCCATGTCCACACTGGGCTTTCATTAAGTCGACTTAAGAAATTCCTTAAATTGACTTAATGAAAGCTTAAGTCGACTTAATAACTACCCCTCCTTAGGTCGACTTAAGCCTTAAATCAACTTCTTAAGTCGAATTAAGGACGGTGTGGACGGGGAGTAGCCCTTAAGTCAACTTTATTAAGTCGACTTAATGCCAGTGTGGATGCCTATGTCCAATGTTAAGTCAACTTAATAAAGTTGACTTAAAAGGAACCACTTTGTTAAGTCAACTTAATAAGGTCGACTTTAAGTCGACTTAAAGTCGACCTTAATAAGTTGACTTAACAAAGTCAACTTAACTTTTTCTGATGTAAACATAGCCAAAGAACTGGAAGGTACAATGAGAGGTCATTGAGTCCAGTCCCCTGCACACATGGCAGGACCAAGTACCATCTTAAAACACCCGTGACAGGTGTTTACCTAACCTGCTCTTAAAACTTCCAATGATGGAAATCATGTTCTTTAGCCCTTCATAGGAAGGTCTATGTGACATAATAGTTAAAAGACCAGTGGACGTTGTCACCTTCCCAGTACCTGCACTAGGATTTTTCAGTGATGATGGGCATTTTTTCAGAATTTAACCTAGTCCAGTTGAAAGTAAAAAGTAAACATTGTTCTGTTTTTCTCCAGAAATCTCACTCATGCTGATACTTTCCCAAAATAATTGTCAATGTCAGTCACTGTACAGTCAAGATGAAAAAATATGTTATCACGTTCAGACTGCCCTCAAGAAAACTCACAAATTAAATGCCTCTTACCTCAGGAAAGCGCACTTGCTTTTTTAGAAGTCAGCTAATGGCAATAATTCAAAAGCTAATAGTAAGAAAAGGAAAGAAACCTTGCTGGTTTTCCTCAAGCCAGCGTTGAATATTGCAGTAAAGATATCCTAACGAAGAGTGATACTGCACCATAAACAATAAGAAACAGAAAATAACCTCCAAACTAATCATGCTGTAATTCATTGTTTCCATAAAGCAAAGGCCACTGTAATGTATGAAATGGGAAAAAGAAATTAGATGTGGGAGAAGGCAGTGAGTATGAATGTTCCTTTTGACTAGGAAGAAGGAATGACTCAGAGAACCACTGACATTATAACAAAAGATCTGGTGCCATCAGAGTTACAGTCTTGTTTAAAAAGTAGTACATGTACACTCATTAGCGTGCAAAGACTCAGTGACCTCTCTCTAGCCTTTGGTGTTGTAGCTGTAAACACAAATTATTCAGCTCCAACTTTTTGTCCACTTTGGTGCTTTATTCAAAGTCACGTTGCTTCCAAACCATAAGGAAAAGCAGTGAGCATGCATGCATCTACTGTGGTCATTTATCTACAGGTTGCTGATGATGACTAGTGAAGAGAAGCTAGGTATTTATGCAGCGGCAAGACCATTGTCCATGAACTGTTTAGGATGGAGAAAAGCAATCTAAAAAGTCTTTTAGAAGAATTGATGTCTTTCTTTCTTTCTTTCTTTCTTTCTTTCTTTCTTTCTTTCTTTCTTTCT
>ML685783.1:24136988-24154211 GCA_007922175.1 Pelusios castaneus
GATAGATAGATAGATAGATAGATAGATAGATAGATAGATAGATAGATAATGTGGTTTCATCTAATAGCAGGAGTCTGAAACCAATAACTCACATGGATCCTTCCACTCCTATATTCCCATGTAAAGATTTAGAACTCAAAACTTAATGAAGATTTTGCATATTTCATATGCCAGACACATATGAAAGCTCTCTCCATCCAAGAGGTGAAAATTTCATAAATTTGGCAGGACCAACAGAAACTGTTGTCTTGGGAAACATCTGAATTTCTTAATGAAAATTTCTACATAGCTATGTGAATATAATTGTCTATTAGCCATGGACTAATAATAGCCCACACAGACAAGAGAAGTCATGAGCAAACCCATATTCCCCAACACATCTTGTTTAGTCCTATTACTTCACTGTGCTGTCGTTGGGGCTGGGTGTTATATATTGCTGATATTACATATGTGTCCTGTGGTTACTTAGCCCTAGTCTACACTTGCCACACTTTTTGGAGGCAGTCTATGGGAGATATACAAGGTACATAAACACCTTGTGTATCTCCTATCGACTTATTAACACCCACTTACATTCCCTTACACACTGCGCTAAGGCAAATGGAAGTGCTATCTGGTGGCCTTAGTGCTACATTACTTTCAGGGCTGGAATTATTGATACAAACTCCAGAGCGATTAAGCGTGTCTTGACAGACCGCTCAATCAAACCCAGAAGAGCGCACTGACGGTGGCGATTCTGCTGCCGTCACTATAGACATATTCTTGAATGTAGATGATTCAGAGCGCAGGGTGTAGTCAGTTTTAGAACGAGGCTTGATTCAAAGCCTAATGAAGCCTTTTTCACTGACTAACAGGCTTTGAATCAAGTCCCCTAAGGAAACATCTTCACTCCAATGGGACCAAGTTGGGGGTGGAGGGTCTGCTTTCTACCTTGGTACATTTCTTCACATTCCTATTTACATGGCCATGAACAAACATCTGGGTACCTCACACTGGCAATGACAAAGGACATTTTCCCCAATGAGAGTTGCTTCCTCTTTCTTGCTGCAGGAAATTACATTTGTATATTGTCTGCACGATATGATCAGAGTTAAAAACCACAATGAACTGCTTCTGTGGCCCTAACGTCCATACACCACCTGTTCTAAAAGATATATAATTTGTGTTGCAGTTAATACTTTTAATATTAAAATGTTTATATGTTCCAAACCTTCTTTTTATCTCTGATTTTCTGGCAATGGCTATTTTTTATCCTCATTTTATTGTTGGTAGTGACAACAAAGTAGCTTTTGCCACTGATTTAGTGCACTGACTTCTAGCTACCGTAGTATCTCTGTGCTATCTGTCTCTGTTAGAGACATCAACATCACTCATCAGCATACTTGGATTGTGAACTTTTTGAGACAAGGACCAGCTGTCTGTTATTTCTTTGTGGTGCTTTGCATAATGGAGCCCTGATTCTTGAGTGATACTCTGGCCACTACCACAATACAAATAAACAAACAATTTTTAAAAATAAAAACACAGTATCTTTACCCTCTGGGGCCTGAGGTTCTGAAGCTGTGAACACCTCGCACTCCCGATAACTTCAGTTGTGAGTGGAAGCTCCTGAGAAATCAGCCCCTGCAACTGACTCAGCTTCCCCCATGCAAAGACAATTGCAAGGTCAGAACCTGAATTGTTCTTCATCCTGCAAATGCCCCAGTTTGGCAGCTGTGGCAAAGTTTGCCTACTACTTGGGTAGTTTGTCTGCACAATTGCTGATGCAATTGAATTAGGGCTAAGCTCCCAGGTCTTTCCACAAGTTATTGTTCAGACAAATTCTTTATGCCTTTCCTCTAAATTTGCATGCTTAAGAGTTGAAAGGAAAACAGAAGAGGGACTTCGAGACATTTAGCCTTGGATGCAAATACAAAGTAGATATAGAATTGCATACACCATTTTCTTAACATTTAGGCCTTTGCCTTTTCCCTACTCAAAACTCTTTCCTGAAAAGGAAGTGGACTTTACTCACATACTTCAAAGTGTCATTATACTTTCATTATTGCTAAAGTATCCTACTTTTTCATAAAGAAAAAACGATTTAGAAACTAAATGGCTGTACTGTATGGCATATTTTATCCTAACACCTTCTATGGATGTATATGCATTCCGTATGCTCAATTTCCAAGGAAATGGACAAAAAGTGACAGAAAAAAATATTTAAAGAAAAATGAGCCTACTGGAAAAACATTAAAACACAGTAAAGGTAAATGTAATTGTTTTTAAACCTAATGTTTTTTAAAGATAAATTCAGCATTGGACAGGCTCTTTAAAAATCAATTTGCGCTTGCTTCCTCTATAAAGATTTATTCCTGTGGAAAAAAAAATCCATTAGTATTAAAGTGCTTAAAAACTTGGCAGACTATCTCCAAAGGCATCAATTTCTAGTGCTAATTACAACTAATTATTCACTCAGCAGTTGTAAGTTGCATTCAGTCCCTGAGGGTATAGGAGAGATTTGTCTCTCTCTAGTGTAGCATGCTTCATCTATTTGTTTTAAGACATTTTTCCATTCAAGCATCCAAACAGTAAGGACTGAATTAGTGACTTGGAGAACTTTTCTGCCTGTCACCAGGGAGGGCTCAGGGCCATCTTGTGTGGTACAGAATCAATGTAGCCACTGAACAGCCTGGAGCTAAAATCTGGACTTCTTCCTTTTTCAGCTATTTTGCCACTCAGTGAAGTTTGGGCTCCATCCATTGTTTCAGTGCCTATTTGGATCTAATTTACAGAGGGCTTCAGACTGATCAGGCCCAAAGAGCAAATCAGGCTGTTAAAGTGACACATACAAACCACTTAGAGGTGTGTATCTTTTGGGGGGGACATTCATAGACTCATAGACTTTAAGGTCAGAAGGGACCAGTACGATCATCTAGTCTGACCTCCTGCAAAATGCAGGCCTCAAGACCTCACCCACCCACTCCAGCAATAGGCCACCAACCTATGACTGAGTTATTTACCTCCTTAAATCATGATTTAAGGACTTTAAGATACAGAGAATTCACAGGTAGGTGAACCATGCCCTGTGCTACAGAGGAAGGCGAAAAACCCCCAGAGCCCAGGCCAATCAGCCCTGGGGGAAAATTCCTTCCCGACCCCAAATATGATGATGAGCACGTGGGCAAGTCTCAACAGCCAGTTACCCAAGACACAATTCTCTGTAATAACTCAGAACCCACCCCATGTACTCTCTTAGGCCACTTGTAAATCCACCACATGTAGCCAAATATCAGTCAATTTCCAAAATAAGGTAATCATACCATCCCCTCCATAAATTTATCAAGCTCAGTTTTGAGAGCAGTTATGGTTTTTGCCCCCACAACCCCCCTTGGAAGGCTATTCCAGAACTTTACTCCTCTAATGGTTAGAAACCTGCGTCTAATTTCAAGCCTAAATTTCTTGATGGACAGTTTATAACCATTTGTTCTGGTAACACTTATTGTGTCTGTAAAGTTACTGCTGTTCTATACATGCATCCTCAGGGTCAATTGTCCTGTGCCCTATCTTACTAAGTGCCGCTGACATTGCCTCTGGACACGAACACGTGTGTGCATGCAAAGCAGCCTGGCCCAACACATTAACTCTAAAAGTTATTCTTCCAGGTGATCAGTTTGATCATAAATTTCTGGTTGGAAAAAAAAATTCTGTGCTGAGAAATTCTGGTCTTTTAAGTTTTGTTATCATCCTGAGTCAGGATGAAAACTTGAAGAACAAAACCTTTCATGGCATGAGAATTTTCTAAAAAAAATTGATTTGGAAATATCAAACACTTCTGTTTTGGCACTTTCAATTTACACAAAGCATCTTGACGTTCCTGAATCAAAATGTTTTGTTTTGATTTTCCCGGTGGGAAAATTCCACTGAAATTTGATGTTTTCTGCAGGAAGATTTCAATTTTGAAGAAAAGTCCATTTTCTTATGGGAAAATGTTTCATTCAAAATTTTCGAACCTATCCTACTAAATCTCCCTAAGGTCATTGAATTATGTTATTAAATATCCAGGAAAGCTCATACTGACAAAAAAAGGTTAGATTCAAGTATCTGCATGCAAAAAGGAAAGACAACATTACACCAGCTGTTGAGATTAATATATTAATGCACTGTCTCTGCCCAAGGAAAAAAGATAGATCTGAAAGGGAGAGCATCAATAAAAGGATCAGTAATGACAAAAATACATCATTCGTAGAATTGACTAGGCTTTGCTTGAGATGTATAATCCATTCCATGTGAAGTAATTTGTGACTCCAGGAGATAAATTGCCTATTGGACATGATATTTTTACAGGGCACTGCCCAGCTATAAAATGTATGAACTGTATAAGGTGACCCACAAACTAGTTCACTCTTCCCATATGTTAATTTAAATAGTGCTTTCTCTGCATATGGCGCTTTTCTTCCAAGTTGCTACTTAATCCCATGTAATAAAAGGGGAAACTGAACCCCAAAGGGGTTAAAGCCTAAACCTTTGAAATCTCTTTGAGGATCTGGACTTAGTGGCTTGCCTAAAAACTCACACAATGAGTCAGTGAAAAAGCCAGAGATTGAACTCGGCTGATTTCTTGGCTCTCTTAATTTCCAAATCCAAGCCACTAGACCATGATTTATAAGTGCCCATGCCCTTTCCTGGGAGCCTGGAGAGTTCTGGGGTCAGAGATCTACACAGAGTTTGGGACAGGTAGGACCAGAGAGATTTACTTCATCATAATCCCTTGCTTCTACTAGAAATTTAATATGGCTTGCCCCTGTGAATAACCAACATCATTTCCTCCACCTTCTTCCTCAAAGCCTCCTGCCCTGCTATTCTTATATCTCACCTACCTCAGGTAATTCTAACAGTAAGTCTACACTGCAATAAAAAAAAAACATGGCACTGAGTCTCAAAGCCGGGTGAGGTGACTTGGACTCATTGGTGTTGCGAGGCTAAAAATTGCAATGTAGATGTTCAGACTCTGACTGTGCTCTGAGACCCTTCCTTCTTGTGGGATCACAGGGCCTGGGCTCTGGCCCAAATCCGAATGTCTGCATTGCAAGTTTCAGCCCTGTAGCCTGAGCCCAGTGACTCAGTGCTGGAAGATTTTTATTGCATTGTAGGCAAATGCTAAGGCACTTATTGATATAATACCTAAGTCCCCTTCCAAATACTTACTTAGCTCAACCTTGCTTCATTTGTGATAAGAGCACAGAACCAAGAGGTATCACTCTATGAATTAACATGGGGCCTATGCTACGGAGGAGCTAGCAGAACAGACATTTCAGTCTTTATGGTACCGGTATTGTGAAGAGCATTAGAACCTCCCCTGAACACTGGCTGTGATCATGTATATCTAAGTCATTTGAGTCTGCCTTTTCTGTTGTGAAGTGATACATGCTAAGATGAACAGTACAGCTCAGGACCAGAATACCAAGGGTAACAAGTCTTCAGAAACCTAGCTTTAAACAAAAACTTGGCTAAACTTACGTTTGGGTGGTTAGCATAATATTATGGCTCTGAATCTTTTTAGGCAACTGTATCAGCTTATTATACTTGGAAGCTGTCTGTCCCAGACAAGGTTCACCATTTTCCAATAAGTGTTTACATGCCATAATCCAGCATGATGAGACTAGGATACAGAACAGATTGGGAATCTGGTTTTAGAACTTTCAGAGATCCATGTCCATTTAGCACATCATCCACACATAAAGAGAGGTGCCATGGGCCAAAATCTAGTACTGTAGCTCCTCATTGAAGGCCATGTTTCAACACCCTTACTCATGTTGAGTAGTTCCAATGCGTCAGAGTCTTAGCAGGCCTAAATTGTTGTAACTCCATGGAACCAGCAAATTTATGCTACAGATGTCTGGCCCATGGACGACTATAGACATATTAGTGGAGTAAATTACTAACTTGAGTAAGGTTCATGCCTTCCTTCGTTAAAGAGCATAAGTTCTAGAACCACAAGAGGAGACACCCAGATCAAGGCCTGACCACATTTTGGCCTGGCCAAACCTGAATGGCTCTGCAATCCTGTCCACCAGTTTTCAGCACCACTCACTCTACCTTGCAGAGGATTGAGAAAGGTACTCATAGGCCAGGGAGGGCAAATATGTCCCTCCCTCATACACACACTTTAAATGGTACTCCACAGCCGTGAAGAGTAATTAAGACATTTAATTACTGACTGTGAAAGGCCCATAAGTGACACTAGTGGCTTGGAAAATCTTTCTCATAAATGAAAGAAAAGGTGTTAATAATAATAATAATAATAATCAAAATCATCATCCTTTGCAAATGAGGTGGTCTTTTCATTCTGAGAGATTATTATTTAATTAAAGAACTCTGTACTTTTGGCTCAGGTCAATGTGAATACATTAGCATGATTGAATTGGCTTAATTTAAAACATGATTCCTGTTCCACTGACGGATCCGGTCCTACATACTGGAAGCAGAAATTGGTGAAAAACAGAACTCTAGACAAGAATGTTGTTTCTTCAATGAACAGCTTTATTTAGCAAGTCTTTATTTTTAAAGAGGTCTGTATTAGTCATAATTTTAGTGGGCAAACAATACAGCATCCTTTAGTAGCCCAATGAATATGGCATTGAGGGAGTTAATTATTTTTTAAAGGTTGATTTTTTTGATAGCTGATTTGTACCCTTGATTGGCTCACTGGCTTTCCCCAGCTCTAGTGATTGTTCTAATGAATTTCATTAAGGATCAAATTTACAAAAGCCATGAAATTGCACATGAAATTGAAGGGGCCATCTGACAAAGGTACAATTTAACTTAGAGTACAGGGGGAGGAAGGACATTTATGAAAGAAAATAGAGCCGTAGAACGTGGTATGAGATAGCATGCTCTATCTCAATATGATATGAAGTTAGATAGCTTTCCATACAGCTCATCTCATGGAATATGTTAAAAGAATTTAGGTGCATCTGAACACGGCAGGGATCAGGCGACTCAGTGAAGCATCCAGGAAAAGCTCCTCCGCTAGTGCTACAACAATATACACCATTGATTTCAGTGGAGTTATGACAATGAACATGTGCTGTCGATCCACTCCCAGGTAGAATACCTGCATGTTTACCTCCTGGCCAGCACCTGATGATGTTCTGTTTTTAATGCCAAAATTCTCACAAAAAGAATCCCCCAAAAGTCTGACTTCCAGTGGTAATGACTAAATGTTCCTCTTCCATCAAAACTTGTATAAGATGATCCCAAACATCTATTATAAGACATGGCTCTGCAAGATACTGAGCATCTGATTTTTATCTCATTTGCACTGGTCTAAATCAAGAGTAACTTCAGTGACTTCACTGGAGTTACAATGGTCTAAAACTGTGTGAGAGATCAGTATCAAATCCACGGGCATTAAAAGGCTGATTCAAAGTCCACTGAAGTTAAGAGAAAGATATTAATTAATTTCAGTGGGCTTTAGTGAAGACTCTGAACCAGTGATTTGCTCAAAATTACAAAAAAAAACCAGTGATAGATTTAGGAACCAAACTCAGGAGATCTGTTTCAGGGTCCCTTGCTCTAATTATTAGACAACACTTCTTCTCGGTCAGTAGAGTTTTTGCAGGTACACAGATGTCACTTTTAAAGGCAGTTCTATTTGAAATGACCAGGAGACGGGCCAAGAATTTTAAAAGTGAATCATCATTGTTGGACAGACACTCAACACTCAGCCGATATGACCAACAAATCTTAATTAAGGAGGCAAAAGCACCCATAAGCAATGTTCAGTCATTTACAAATGGGAAGTATATGGGGATGAGGCCACCACATTAACTTCCAGGAACAGTTAATTCGCAGCTACCCAGATACTTTGTTATGCCGACTACATATAGCTTTCTATTATCTTTCCTTATACGTACAAATTTATCTTTAATTTCCCTATTTGCTCTCCTTCCGTTTCAGTGCAGGTTTTGTGCAAGCGTAGACCACTCTCTTCTGGCTTTATGGATACATATACAGATTACCTGAATTTTCTTACACATGCACAATTCTACTTATGGTAAGCTGCTAAAACATTAGAACAAGGTAGGCTTTCTGCTCCCAACAGTCATGGGGATGCCACAGTGAGACACAGGGTCAGTCTACACTGGTGGCAAAATTCGGCGGTGGTCAATGTGAGTTACGCAAGCTACACTGAGTAGCTTGCATAACTCCCGTCGACTTCCTAACTCCCCTTTAATGCGCCATCTTCACTGTGCTGGGCCAACAGGAAATGCGTTCTCATCGACGCAGCACTATACCACTTGAGGCATTGGTTGTACTGAGTTAATTTCTGGATCAACTGAGCAAGTCTTAACTGACCGCTCAGTCAATCCACAAAAAAATCAATCTTATTGCAGCAACTTTGCTGCTGTCAATATAGATGTACCCACATTTTAACAGAGTCCTGTGGCACTTTTAAAGACTAACAGATTTATTTATCGCATGAGCTTTGTGGGAGAAAATCCCACTTTGACATTTTCAGAAAATATTGAGCATGCACATTCTGAAAAGCAGATTACTTTACAGCACCTGCAATTAGATACCCCCAAAAAAGCAGGAAACCAAAATCAAGGACCCCTCTGGAAACCCATGTAACGCATTTAGGTATTCAAGCTACTGTAGCTGTTTCATGGATTCCAAGGCCTAGAAGAACCATTATTCATTAAGTCTGACCTCCTGTATAACAAAGGCCTAGAACAGCCCCAAATAATTCCTAACAACAATCTTTTAGAAAAACATCCAGTCTTGATTTAAAAATAGATGAGGAGATTATTTAGGGACTCCAGAGCAGTGAAAACACACTGGACCATGCATTCCTTCAATACTGGGAAGTAGTAATGGCCCTTGGCTGTTGATTAACAACTGTGAATTATCACTGTTTTGTTTGGATGAAAGATGAAGCTTCATGTGGCTTCCCACTGAATTATTGTGTCTTCAAAAGGGTGCCAAAAAAACAACTACTTTTCTGACATGATATTAAATTAAATTCCTTCTGTGAGCCTCATAAAACTTTAGCACTGGCCTCCTTTGAAAAATGGTTGGATGTTCAAAAATGCAACAGGATCCGTCAGTTCAGAGATGACTGGAGCACTGTGAAGAACAAAAGAAGTATTCAATTTAAGAGACAGATCAAGGGCCAACCAGAAGAGAGCTTCCTTTGGGACCGATGGTGAACTCTGATGTGCAAGATTAGGCCACAGTGAGGGTGAGCAGAAGGTAAAAGCTTATTAGTTTAAAATACCTTTCGGCAGACTTCACACAAAGCAACCCCCCTTCCGTTTTGTTTTATGAACAAATAACACTGAATTATTTATTTTCAGCTATTTAGCAAATGGAAGAAGCTAATTCTTTGCTCTGCCACTAAATATTTCAGGCCCACGTGCAGGAGTTTGGCAAATGGTATGGAAAACCTGTCCCAATGAGATGACTGCATAAAGATTGCAATAAATTAGTCCTTGAGTTCCAAGCCACGGTAAACAGTCCCTTGTGCATTGCATGGTCTCCTCGTGCCACCATGCTAAAATGAGAAGCTGTTTGTCATTGACATTCATGTGCTTTAGAGATCAAGCAGCTGTTGGCATTCTCAGCGTTAGCAGTGAAAATTTAAGAATTGAGAATTAGTATTTGGTTCATCTGAGACCATCCATATTAATACCTTGTTTCCAGAGTGAAATCTAGGTGCTTCTCCATGTGCCCTTGATGTCACCACCTCCGAAACCTTGCCAGGTAGTTTGTTCCAAACATTTATTACTTTCAAACAGAAAAGATGCTCCCTTGTGTCTTCATTTTAATTTAAATTCCATTTGTGCTCTTTTGTCAAGTTTTCTGCGCGGAATTATGAATAATGCTGACATTAGCTCAGCCATTATAGAGTTTGAGCCCTTTAATTAGATACCCTTATTTGACTTTTTTCTAAGGTTAAGAGTTTTTTTAACTTGTCCTCATTACTCATTCCTTTAAAGCTGGAGGCAACATTGCTGATGCCTTCCTCACTTATGCTTTTCTAATTTTTTTTTCAAGCGCTCTAATGTGTTTTGCAATGCAATGACTGGAACTTATCGCTTTGATGGAGGTCTGCCAGACCATTGGGCAACCTCAGCCGTGCAAACAATAATAATTCCCCAGATATTTGGCCAAACATTTTATTTGCTCTTTTAATTACCTCCCCACTTGGAGTACACATAGGAAGAGATCTCTCTATTTGTATATGTCTGATACCATTCAGGTTCCAATTTTAGGATATTCTTTGGGTGCGTCTATACTAGTAAATTAAGTCGACTTAAGCAGGCTTAAGTCGACTTAATTTACTCTGCATCCACACTGGAGTTTCCTTAAGTCAACTTAACCTGCTGCTTAAGTCGACTTAAGGAAATTTAAAGTCGACTTAATAAGAACTGCTTTTAGGTCGACTGTAATGCTTAAGTCAACTTCTTAAGTCGACTTAAGGAGTGTGGACACCCTAAGTCGACTTAGGGCAGGGGAAAAAAGGAACGCCTGCTCCCTTCTCCCCAGGAAGCCGCTAGCGACTCATCCCGGTTCCCTTCTCCCTGGGACCGCTCACATCCTGGGGAGAAGGGACATCGGGATTCCCTTCTGCCCAGGACCGAGTGGTTCCAGCCAGAACAGAGCCCTGCGCTCCAGCTGCTAAGGAGCCCCCTGGGGCTTCCCCAGCAGCTGGATCGCCGTGCCAGCAATTGTCAGTGCTCCAGCTGGGGGGGCTGCCGGGGGCTCCCTAGCAGCTGGAGCTCGGTCCCAGCCAGAAAGGAGCCCTGCGCTCCCTTCTAGCTGGGACCCCCGCGGGTCCCAGCAAGAAGGAAGTCGCGGCTCCCTTTTTGCCGGGACCGCTCGGTTACTGGACAGAAAGGAGCTGCGGGGCTCCCTTCTAGCCAGGACCGCCCAGACCGCTGGGGTCCCGGAGAGAAGGGATCCAAGCAGTCCGGGCCAGAAGGGAGCTCCATGCTCCCTTCTCCCCTGGACCGCTCTGGGGGTTGCTGTTTCGGGGAGAGCCAGTCCCGCTCCCCAGGATGAGCCCCCGTAGCTGAGGCTCCAAAGGAGCTTCCCTACCCCTGGACCTAACTAGTTGAGTTAGAGAGTCTAGTGTGGACTCTCTAAGTCGACTTAGTAAGGCCAAGTTTAAGTTGACTTAGAGAGTCCTGTGTGGACTCCAGAAGTCGACTTAATAATGTCGACTTAAAGTCAACTTAGTAAAGTTGACTTGGTGAAATCGACCTAAATTTCTCAGTGTAGACATAGCCTTTGACGTTAACATTGGGATTGGCGCCCCCCCCCCCCCCCCCGACAACTTTATGTTTCACCCTACACATAGATATACACTCTTGGGCTGTCAGCAGAGTTTCAAATTCTTCAATATCTCTTCTTCTGTTTTTCTTGCTCCTTTAATTTAATTTGAAACTGTGGTGAAGAAATATTAACAACAATACTTCCCACTCAGATATTATTAGGGGATCTTAAAGGGCATGATAAATCATCAATTGCATATTGCTTCATGCCTGGGAGTTAAACAAATATTACTTCAGCCATTTGAACAGATGGAGAAATGCCCAAGCCAAGTAAGTCAGTGTCAGAGAATGGAACCCATCATTCCTGCCCCTCTACTCTAATTGTGAGACAACTGTGATACTATTGGTGAAATCTCATTTGCTTTATCTGCCATCTCAATACATAATATATATTCACTGATTTTAAGAATACCTGTTTATGTCCCTTCTCTATACATATATTGGATTTCTGTTGCATTCAGACCAAAACACGGCATCATAGTAAACTTTCTCCAGGACAGCTTAAAATGCAGACTGAAATACATTCAGATCTCTGAGTGCTGGGCGTATTGCCTGAAAATCTCCTTTTTATGGAGATGAGAATATAACTGTGCCATTTAACTGTCCATAACCTTCAAAACATCAAGTCAGTTCTAAGCAAGATCCAGCTCTCTGCTATTAACCCCCTAGTGCTTTCTATCTCTCTAGGTAGTGCTAAGACACAATAATGCCTATTATTTTAAAAAAAAGATGCACCAATAATGACCCTAAGTGGTGGGTTAGAAGAACCAGCTCCCTGGGCTATTTCTGGGTTTTGAAGGAACTGGGAGAAGGCAGCGGATGATAAATTATACTATCCATTGTCTAGTGTTATTTAACTCACTAAAGTGCTTCGGGATGCAGTTTGTAGGAAAAGCGCCCTACCAAAAAATCAAATTGTAGTGTATTGTCTATTTCAAAGCAATTTCTGAAGTGGAAATTAATTTGCCATTGCTTTTATGAAATAGGATCTTTGGCAGTTGGAGGAAACTAAAAAAAAACCCTGGATTTAATAAAATATTAAATGTTAAATTCCCAGATTGACGTTGAAAACAATTGTGAGGGACAAGCCACACTTCAATCTCAGAAGCATGCATGGGTGGAGATTTGGGGAAGAAGAGCATGCAAGGGAATTTCCTCTCCCAAACTGTGTATATTGATAGCGGTGGACAGGAAAGGCCAAAATTTAAAAGTTCAGCTGCCTTCTGAACAACTCGAGTCACATTTCCCAGCATGTGACCTCCCATGTGTTGCCTCTGGATCTACAGAGGTTTTCAAATTGTGGTGTGCACCCGCCGGGGGGCATGGAGGAATATTTGAGCGGGACGCGTGACAATGTCAGATGGCTCAGAGAGGAAGCACCACCCTGAGCGGTTTGCAGACTTTTTGAGCTGAGCTTCTGCTTTGAGTTATGGTTTTTGTTGGGCTCCACCCCCAACCCAGACAGGCTGGGTGGCCCCCTGAGCATTGCGTGGGTCTAGCCCAAGCTCCACTAGCCCTGCTCCCTCCCTCCCATCCTACCTGAACTCCCAATTATAGAAGTCAAACTATGCCAAAAGAAATCAAAGACAGTCAGAAGCTTGGAACAGTCCCTTCTGTGACTGGTCGCCCCTGGAAAAGATGCAGGTTGATTCTGAGTGTTTTCACGAAGCAGCACAGGCTGGGCACAGGATCTGCGTCCAGCAGCCTTCATATCTTAACCCTTCTGTATTCATCGTAATCTAGTCCCCTCTTGCTTTTCAGAGCAAGAAAGAAACCTATCAAAGAAGAACAAAAGGCAGAATGTGATCAATTCTCAAGGCAAAGAGATATCAAGCTAAATTCAGCCCTGCTGTCAGCAAATTTAACTTCTTTGCAGTCAGCTGGATTGCACCCACTTGTTCCAGAGCTGAACTTGGCCCACTGCCTACCTAAAGGTGCTCAAGTCAATACACTCTGCTTCTAGTGAGTGACTCTAACACAGGTCACAAGATACGAACCTGTAGGGGGGTTAATTATATGCAGAGGAGGAACTGGGGCTGATTGGCTGGGCAACTTTGAGAGTACTGTCCAACAAGGGTGGTTTTCCCACTGAAATGCAATGAGGGCTAGGTGCCTACCTCTCTTTGGCTCCTCTGAAAATGCCATCACAAATGCACTGATTCCCTGCGACAAAGAATTAGGGGACCACTCTTTGTAATTCATCCCAAGAGTCCTAACAAATGGAAATAGGAAAACCCAGAGTACTATATATAAAGTCCAACTCCACACCTTGACCAAGCAGAATCATTCCCTGCAGAATCTTTGGCAGAGTTTTGTGCTCTCTCCTTTTCAGTGACGTGGGAGCTTCTTTGCAATCCATCTACAAGGAAGTAGAGCAGGCTTGCCTGATGAGGTAATTGGTTATTGTGGGAGAAAGGAAAAGAGACACTTCAGGACGGGCCAGCCTTTGGCTTTGAGCTCAGGAAAGGAGATGGAAGAGCTGAGTGCAGAGCACACATGGATTTGTAGCAAATCTTTCTAAAAGAATCAAAACCCAGCTATCAAAGCTGCCCACGCACTCCTAAGACAGTCCACTTTTTCAGCTGCAGCTTGGTGCTTCCTGCTTTACTAAGCTTAACGACTGATCCAGCTGTCTCCATACCGCTTCCCCTTATGGAGAGAGGTATCTTACTGTACACTAGTGGCCCCAGAACTGACTTAGGTCAGACTTTCAATCTGTGTGCTGGAAAATTGCCCTAGACAATTCTTTTCTTGTTTGGCTGTTGTGTGATCTATGGGGCTTAAGGCAAGGAAGTTTGCTGAAGTGTCAAAAAAAAAGATCAAACTGAAGTTTCCCTTTCAAAATAATAAACTGGGTTACATCAAAAGATGTCCCATCACATGTCTCCAGAAAGGAACTGAAAAGAGTGGTCATTTTCCTTTGCTGTCTGAGATCAGCTCCCTCAAATGATGACCAGATGTCCCTCGGAGTCAGGGGTACTCTGAGATCATCCACAGTCGGTCAGCCACGGAGTCATACTGAAACCGTCCCCCTGACTATGGAATTCTCCAAAACCCTAACTAACATGGCAGAGGTAGCTCTTTCTCAGATTCTGAAATCAATCAATTATGCACACTGTCCTTGCACATCCAAGCACATCATATTTGAAAGTATAATTCCCACAGCGAGACAAGACAAACCAGAAACATTAGCAAATTTTTTCCTCCCCCACCCTGCTGCCGGCCCTTTTTAAGCAGGAGTTGGAATAATTTAGAGCAGGTTGGCAATTCTTGATTATATTTTTATACCCTTTTCAAACTGGCTGAATGCAATTTTTTAAAAGCAATTCAGGCAGCAAGTTAAAAATGGCACGTCTTTGTGTTTTGCTTTTGCAAGAGGGAGAACTGGGAAAAAACTGTTATTACGGCCCAGAAGGTGCACATGACATATGCTAGCGTTCTTAGGTCTGATTCTGTAACTTTACTCAGTCAGAACAGCGGAACAACTGGGATTCCAGGTAGATAAAAGGAAGGACGTTTAAATGAGCATGGGTTGCAGGATCAAGCCCATAATCAATACAAACTAAACAAGCCCTAGTAACAAGTAATGAGAAACAAGAATGACAAGCTTGGTGGATGTCAGTTTGATTCAAGACGATGATCAGATACCGTGCATGTGACCTAGTGATGAATGACCTTTATAGAACTTGGGGGTCAGTTTGTAGAGGCATCCATATGTCTTGGGTGTTCTGGCTGCAAACTCATTATCCCCAGGGCATTGTCTCCTCACATTTCTGCACCTCAGTAGCATTGGGTAAATGAAATCAATTCAAATCATTGTTTGAATGTTCAGCTCTTTAACCAAACTACCTAATCTCTTGGGGACACAGATCTTGGCCAGGAACCCCATAAAGGGTCAAAATGCGTTTGGGCTTGCGATGCAGGGAGAAAGCTATCCTTGTGGCAATTCTGCTTTTAGAGAAGATAATAGTGCTGAGCAGAAGCAGAACTTATATGACTTAAGACCAATTTTGAAGTGAAATATAAGCAGTGCATGGGATTACACTGTCCGTCTCCACGGTTGTGAACTTTATCCTCAGGGCTTAATTTTAAGAGTAGCTCAAGACAAACAACTTCCAATTAAGCCAGAGATGCTTGTAAATGTTTAGCTTCCTTTCCAGAAGCCGGCAGTGCCGGGGCAGAAGGTGGTGAATGCTGGAGAAGAGACTTCTCTGAGCGCATTTGAACCTGAAAAGTTCATTCCAGGTTCATCTTCAAATTTCTAGCACAGGTTCTTATTGAGTCTTATTTTATTTTCATCCCTAATACAGTCTCTGGATTTTGTGTAATGTAAAATTTCCTTTCTCTTAAAAAGGAGATGCACAATGTGAATGAGAAGTTTTAGCTTCCTATAAATGGGACAGTTCATCTATGAATAAATTATTTATGGGTGATATGCAGATAACAATGTGCAAAGGGGAATGGGAAAGAACACACATCTCCACAAGTTGTGGCAAAAACATACAGATTAAAAGAGAACAAATGAAGGGTACATTTGATGGGAGGGGGAGAAGTAGGTAGAAATCACATATGACTTCTAAATGAACTTGCAGAATACCTGGGATGGTTTGTCCTTAATATTACCTATTGATCAGTAATGAGAGCATTTTGACTACAGGGTGAAAAAAAAATCACTGTAATGTAAATCACATGGAATCAATGGCTCCAGAGACTGCAACCAAAAAGTATGGAAACTAAAAATCAATCACAGCCTCTGGTAATGAAGGGGTATGTGTGCGTGTATGCGCGCATCTGTGTATACTGAGAATTAACAGTATTGACACAGATAAAATGGTACTGAAAAATTAATGCAACTGTCTGGCTTTAATTGTTGAATTACAATGTGATCTATAAAAAATGTAACCCTCATTCTGGACCCAAAATCACCCAACTACTTCCATACTGGGGTCTTGGAGACCCCATACAACATCAAAATTGAGGGGGAAAACACATGGGCTGCGTTTAAAACTGATTGTAACCAGTGAACCATAAAGCTCTTAAGTTAAAACTTTCTTAGAATCAGAAGCATGCACACTATATTTCATATTGGGGTCTGACTGACCTCATGATCAAACTTATTTTTCAGGAAGGTATCGAGGTCTCAATGACCTCATGTTTAGACAGCAAAAAGAGATAGCAGCAGCCATGATATAAAAAGCAGAAATACATCAAAGTGGCAGTAAATCGCAAACCACTTTGAACAAATAGAGGAAAGACATGATGTGTTCCGGGCATACCAGGTTTTTACACGTAACACATTTTTCGTGTGTTTTTCTGACTCGTTCTCCAGAACAGATGTTATACCTTCCCCATGTCTTAGGCCCAGAACATTAGAAGCCTGAGGGCTGGCTGCAATGTTCCTTTCCTGTACCACATCTGTGCTCTGGCCCCTAGGAAAGGTTTATTATGCCATGTGTGAGTCAACAGAATCCAAACAATATATGCATTCATACACGCTATGTGCATGCACAATGCAACAGTATACATTTGCCCTGACAACAAGATCTGTCAAGTGTGGGGTTGACAGAAAATGTATCTGACAATTGAGGCTTCCCCAGAAACTAGGATTGCCAGTATTGGCTGGACTTATTTCTGGTTACATCACGATAATCTTTAATTAAAGATTAGTCTTTAATTCCTGGAGACTCCAATACAATCCTGAAGGGTTGACAGTCCTACCAGAAACTCTTGCTAACAAGTGTAAGTTTCCCAGAAAACCCGTTTGATAGAGTTATCTTCAAAAAACTTCAATTTGCTGGCGAAATTGGGATGAGACATGAGGCAAATATTACCTGAAGTCTCAGAGACACCCCTACACACACACACACACACACACACACACACACACACACACACACACACA